>BPLR01009434.1:0-66551 GCA_021605095.1 Caerostris extrusa | reverse complement strand
CGGCACTTCAGGCCGGGGTTGCGACAGCAGTCCCGAACTGTACAAGCTGACCGAGAAATAAAGTCTAAAAAAAAAGATTTTCTGGGTAAAGCTCTCTTACCATCTCAAAAACGTAACAAATTGTCAACCTCAAGAATAAATTTATAATTTCAAACTCTGAGATCAAAAACTGAACCGAAAAAGAGTTGCACTGACTGGAAGAATGTCAAACACCGCCAACCAAACATTTTTTTTTTCTTTCCCCCCCTTTTTTTTTCCTCTTTTTTTTTTTTTTTTTTTCCCCCCTTTTTTTTTTTTTTAGTAAAGGTTAGTTAATGTTAATGTTAGTAAGAGTCAGTACAAAACTCTGAACAAACAAAATATACAAATAAAGATAACCAGGAAAACTAATCCTGTGACAAATAAATAGAATTAACTATTTACAAAAAAAATCATTTTCTCTCAATTGATCAATAAAATACAACGCAATATTTTCAGGGAAGACTTATTCCTGTAACACAATATAAGACATTTCAAAAAAAAAAAAAAAAAAACCCAGCAACTAATTATAGTTTCAATGAAACTTTACAATTGTTTACACATAACCAAGAAGACAATTAAATAATATAGTTTTTACAGATGTTCATGATTTCTTTTAACGTAGTTCTATATCTATTGTTGAGAATTAGGTGCTTTAATGAAGTATTTCCGAAGTTCTTGGGAAGGTCCTTTCTTTCTTCTTTCCAAATTTCACAATCGAAAATCAGATGTTGTACTGTTTCATCCGTGGTACCACATGAGCATAAACTTGGTTTATTAAAGAACCTATTCTGTAGGTGGCAAACGCTCCATGTGAGGTAGTGATTTGGTTAATAAAAAGTCTCCGCAGACTCTGCTAGTACTCACTATCGGATAAATTTCGAATAGTGGTCTTGCCACATTTACTTTATTCCAACTGTTTTGCCATGTCTTCAACATGACATGAGATAATTTTTCTTTAATTGGGGTATGCTATATTTGACAAAAAGTCCACCTGATCTTTTTCGGTGGCTTTCTTAGCATAATCGTCTACTACTTCGTTTCCTAAGTATCCTTTGTGGGCTCTTATCCATTCCAGTTTTATATTTCCATGATATTTATTAATTTTATTCTGTAATATATTTATTTCATTATTATTATTGTCGAAATTTTTTAATGCATCTAGAACTGATCGAGAATCAGAAACTATTATGACATTATTATAATTGTTTTCCACTATGTAGTCCACAGAGTTACAAATTGCTAGCAACTCTGCGGAAAAAACGGTTTGCATTATTACTAATTCTAATAGACTTTTTGTAGATCTCTTCCCCCAATTTATAATGCACAAATGCAAATCCGACTCTACCGTTCTTTTAGAACCATCCGTAAATATAGTGTTAGTATAGTTGTCAGAGAACTCTTCCCATCTAATAAAACTGTTATCCCAAGGTGGTTTATAGAGGTCATTTTTTTTTTCATAATCTTCAAAACTTATGGTGACATCTTCAAAGATTATCTCCTTTTGGAAGATTTTTAAATCATATAATTTAATAAGATTGTTCAGCTTTATATTAATTGGTATAATTCCAGCCAGGATATTTACAGCTTCAGTTGATACAGTTTTATATGTTTTTGTGATATTGAGAAGGACTGCTCTTTGTATCTGACGGAGTTTAGTGTTCTGCTTAACTGCATTTTTGAACCATATTTCATATCCATAAAAAATAATTTTTCAATAACCTTTTCGTAAATGGTTTTTTTTTTCACCTTGGGGTCTAGCCCCCAGGTTACTCTACAAAATCTGTTTATTTTTGTGCTGAATTTTATTTACTTTTTCTTTAATAAAATCCAAATGCGGGTTCCAGGATAATCTGTCATCTAAGATGACTCCAAGATACTTTTAATTTATTATTATGTTTTATTTTTTATCATCAATTTTAATGACCGGTATGTGGGTGAACTTCTTCTTTGAAATAATAATAAAACTACTTTTATCAAAATTTATAGTTAAGTTATTTTCCTCGGTCCAATGCTTAATAGCATTTAATGGCGTGATGCTTCTATCTTTAAAAAGATATGAAGCCTTCTCTTTGATCATAATAATAATGTCGTCAGCAAAGGCCTGAAATCGGACATCATCACCAAAGTCTCTAACTAAAAGGTCATTGATAAAGATGTTCCACAGGGTTGGTCCAAGACAAGAACCCTGCGGAACACCCTGATTGTATGGAATTTCTTCAATTTTATAAATGATAACCCTATTTGATAAGAAATCAAAAAGTACTTTTTCAAGATAAGATGGTAATTTCAATTTTTTTTGATTTTTTGCTTAAGAAGATACCAATTTACAGAATTGAATGCGTTTTTGTATATCAATGAAACCAGACAGACTAATTTGTTTTCAGAATAAGCCTGGTTGATAAAAGATTTAATATTTTCTAAGGCACTAATTGTGGACATTTTTCTTCCGAAGCCAAATTGATTTGGGCTGAAGTAATTGTTAGATCCTAAATAATAAACCAGTCTATTGGCTATTATTTTATCGTAGACCTTGCCCCAGGTTGGCAAGAGGCAGATAGGGCGGTAGTGCGCCGGGGCTGAGAGATCTTTTCCCGGTTTCGGGATCAATACCACTTTAGCGTTTTCCAAATTTTTGGAAAAATTCCATTTTTTAATAGTTGATTAAAAATATTAACGAACCAAGGTTTATTTGAATAAAACATTTCTCTTATTATTTCTCCTGGGATCAAATCAATCCCTGGGGCTTTGTTACTTTTGATATTTAAAACTACTCTTTCGACTTCAAGGATCTCTAAATTCATAAAATCATTTGATGTGATGATATCTGTCTTGATGTTTTCCACATAATCTCTTTGTACGAAATGAAATTTCAATATATTCAAAATAGTATCATACATTGACACTGGATCTGGATTTGATCCACCAGTATTTGCTCTAAAGACTTTGTCATTTTGAAACTTTCCTTGACAATATTAAAATTTCTACCAAAGATATTATTGGTAGTTATATTGCCAATAAATAGTCTAAAACTGTTCCTTCTGTAAGATAGTATAGTCTTTTTATAGATGGCTAAGCTCTTTTTATACTCTAGTTTTTTGACTTGTCTAGAAACCTGGTCATAATCTCTTTGATATAGCCTTCTAAGGGCTCTAACCTTAGATCTCAGTTTTGGTGACCACCAAATTGCGTTTCTTTTTTCTGTTTTTTATTTACTTTACAGTTGGTTGGAATGTAAAGAATATTGTAAATAGATTTTGGAAATCGTTAATAAAGGAATTTACTTCCTATACTTCAGGAAATCAAAATCTCCTTTAAATCTATCAGTTATTGAAGCGATATCTATTTTCAGTTTCAACCAATTGATATTTTTAAGATTGATTTTTTTTTGGTAACTCAGGGAAATCCTCTACTACTGACCATTCAATAATAATCATGTTATGGTCACTTCCAGTGATATCGTCAATTACCTTTATTGAAAAATTTGAATCAATATTGTGAGTAATGACCAAATCTATCAACTCTCTCCTCTAGTAGAGGGAGAAAGTTGGAAGGGGAGGTTGGACTGTTATGTATAAATAAATCATTTATTGCACAAAACTGTAGTACTGATTGTCCTCTATTGTCCAAGTCCCTCTTACCCCAAAGCCGAGACTTGGCGTTAAAGTCACCACATATAATGAATTCACATGAGGGGTATCGTTGAATAAAAAGTTGTAGGTTTTGTAAACTGGGATCTATGTCCTCACTAGGAGGGCAATAGATGGATGTTAGAATAAAATTTTTCCCATGTAGTAAAACTTCCAGCACCACCAAATTAGCTGATGCGTGGACTAGTAGTGTATAGGTAGTCTGTCTAATCACAATTGCTGCTTTGGGAGAATATTCACAGGCCACTACTTTATACATAGAAGGTATGTTTATAATTTTGCTCTTATAAGAATACGGCTCATTTAGAGAATAAAAATCAAATTCCTGATTTGTTATAGATTGGTGCAGTTGTGTCATAGCTGCGGTCGAATTTGCCAAGTTAATATGAGCTCCTTTTAATATAATTTTATTGGAACTGTTATTCATAATTGGTTTTATTTATTAAATTTTTTATTTCTTTTTTTCATAAACTTTACATTTCTTATCAACGCAGCTATGAGAAGTATTGTAATTTGTTTTGAACTTTTCGTTATGAAAGTTGCAATTTAAACATTTTGATTCTTTTTGCAATTTCTCCACTGGTGGTCCCTTGAACCACATTTCGTGCAAAAATCATGTTCGTTTCCACAAAATTTGGCGATGTGCCCAAATCTTCCACATTTATAGCATTGGGTGGGCTTTAAAAATTCCTTTACGGAAATTATTTCCCACCCAACACTAATTTTCTTATTTTTCATGATTTTCTTAAAAGTTTTAGGTCAATTTCTAGTATAATGTTCCTTCCGCTACGCCCTGAGTAACTGGTTCTGATTTTTATCAATTCTTCTTCATCTTTTTCAGCATAGTTTTGCTTGAGCAATCCTGTAAATTCATCATTTGAGACACTATAACATATTATTGTAGGGTTTCTTAACTTGGGTCTTGTAATTTTAAATTGTTCTTTAATTTTTACGTTTCTTGATATTTCGTTTATTAAAGTGCCTAGATCATCTGAGTTTGCCGTTTCGACATATATACCTCCCTTTGAGATATTTTTCACTTTTTTTTGATACCTATATTAATGTTTTCTAAAGGAATATTCTTTTGGAGTTCTTTTTTGGTGAAAGTCGAGGTCTTATTCTCATCTATTGGTTTTATTATCAAAGATTGTATAGCTTTTGGTTTAACTTTAATTTCCTTTATTTCATTTCCTTTCTGAAAATCTAGACTCTGTCTAGTCATTTGGGCATATGTTGGTTTTCTGTCCATTATTTTCTCCAATTGTTCGTTAGCACCTAATAAGGTGCAGATGTCTTTGTTTTGATGTTGCACTATGTCCAGCAGATTATTAATTAATTCTCTCATTTGAGCCTTGTCTTCCATTTTCAGTCTATCATAATAAGTGAAAGAAATTAATGACATACATATATGTACTGCTGTTTGTGTATGGTCTTCCCCTTTACCCACCTCCACATCATCCTCTATGGTGGGCAGGGAGACTTCCATGATTAGAAAAGTTAGCTCTACCCAAAACTGATGTGCTTGCTGCCTTTTAGCCGCGCAAATGCGCGTTTCCGGCCGGGGCCCCGAGGAGGCAAGGCAACCAAAGACAAATAGAGATTTCAAGATTTTGTGTCTAATTAACGCCACTGACAGGTGATAGACTCTTGGCCGTTGTCACCTGTCAGTTAAATTTAGAAATGATCTCGAAAAAAAACAAGTCTTCGGTCCCCGGCCAGTTTTTTAGATAAAATAATTGAAGCATTATACAATAAAAATAAGAAATAAACTGCTTATTGCAAAATTAATCTATAATATCTACTGGTGACTTTTGCAGTCTTAACAGAAGTCATCAGTAGAAGTCTCACATCATTTCTTTAGTCTCCGTGTATTTTCGAAAAGATCGCAGTACAGACTGTTAAAACAAAAGTATTGTAGCCAATTGCTGAAGACTTCTTTGGACTTCTAAGCTTACAAATATTTGTAAACTCATTGGAATCATCTACTAGTCAGTGATTCTTATTCATTAAAAATTAATTATTTTATAATTTTAATTGTATTGATTTAATAGAAAGAAATTATCTCAACATAATAAAGCATAAAAAGGCTTAAAAATATGTGACCTGAAAATGGTATTTATCATAATCGAAATCTGTATTAACATTAATATCAATAAAGACTTTCAAAATAGAACTGTGACATCCTTAAATTATGAAAAAATACTGTACATGTGACATATTATACTATTTCATGAGACTTTATTTATTTTTTGAAAAAAAAAAAATATTTAAAAAGTAATTTTATGTACCACCTCACTTATTTGTAATTTGCTCATTTCATTTTTGTGAATCCTTTAACACGAATGAAAATTAATTTCTGGAAGCTTTATAAAAATTTAATGACGCCCTTTTTAAAAAATTTAAAACTTAAGTGTGGTTTTAGAAAAAATTACTTCTTCTTCAATCTTTTAAATTATAATTACCAGAATTTAAAACAAAATTTTGAAGATGCTCTTTTTTTAAAAATTAGATTCCAGTAGAAAATAAAATGTTTTTCACAAAACCCTATTGCGTTAAAACATAACAAAGGGGTCTTTTTTTCCTAGACTTTAAAATCTTATCGAAAATTCTAAAATAATTATTCCACTGATAAGAGGGCCGGCACACAAAACAGTACAGGCCTCTCTCACCCAAAAAAAGAAAGCAAATTCTAAGTAATTAAACATAAATTTTAAAGTTTATTTACGATAACAACAACAAAAATACTATTACTTAATAATAAATTTTCTTTTCGATCTTTTACAGAATAGCATTAACATTTATGGTATTGCATATTTCTTCATAGCTATATCGAATTTGCCAGTCGATTTTATGACAGTGTTGAACGTAAATAGTTGTTTTTTTTTTTTAAATCAAAAAATGATATCTTCCTTACTAGATATATTTGTAGAAAGAGTTTTAATATGTTTCAATTTGAGAACGAAACGTTAAAATACTTTTTAAATAAAAAGTAGAACATCAAGTATTATTTTTTAATTGAGGTTATTCCATTAAAAATAAATCTTTGAACATACATAGTTTTCATACAATGTCTCTTAATTAACTTATTTACTGTCATTACGCCTCAAATGAATTGGACATTATTTTTTAATTCATTCTTAGCAAGCTTTAAATGCATGCTTTACAAAAATGTAAAAACGACATTTTGATTGGAAATTCTGTTTTAAAAGTATTGGGGCATTCATATGGTATATTGGGGTAAAAGTATTGCACCATTTGAATTTTACTGATTTTCACAGACCCTATGACTGATAAGAATTATCAAAATAACAACTATCTCTTTTTGCAATATATATCGACCAGCATTAACAAAATCAAAGAAGCAATAAATAAATAAAAAGTAACTCTGACATTAAAAATAATTATTTCAAACGTTAAACAAAACTTACAAATTTAAATATAAACGCTTACATTTAAAAACAATACACAACTAACCGCACTATTAACACACACAAAAACGTGACTTTTAAAAATAAATTTCAATGAGAGCTAAATTGAAAGAATATTCAAAAAAACAAAAGCCCATTCAAATTAAGTGAAATAGTATCCTAGTTGAATGCGATTCTTTACAATGTAAGAAGGAAAGTTTACCTGTGAGGTTCCAGTGAAATAGAAAGTGTACTTGTCTGACGCTCCGGCTCTAACTTTTGTCTGAAACTGAACCAACAAGAAAAGCAACCGGTGTCAATTTCTATGACAGGTTTGCCATAAAACTACATTTTTTCGCCAAGTGGACTATAGCGATAATTTATCGCCTGAAACTTGCAGCAGTTATTTATTCGAAATTTGCAATTTATTCTTAAAATTTTTTTCTCCTTTCTCCCATTCGCTGATTCTAATAGAATATTTTTAATATTTCTCGTTAAAGAACTTGTGTTCAGTATTCTTTTCAATTGATATAATTTAAAAACGCTTCATATTAAGTAATTTACTTTTATTTATTAATTTACTTTTTAAATTATGAATTTAACCCACTAAAACTTAAGTGTTCAACAGAGCTAATAAAATTTACATTGATGTTTAATCTCCGTGAAGAGATTTGGTGGTTTTACAACTACATTGAAATTTTATAACTGGGAAACTCGTTGTCATTGTATACCCGTTTTCTAATAATAATAATAATTATTATTATTATAAATTCGAGACTGCATAACTGTGTTACAGCATGACATTTTTCGTTCATGTAATTCAATGTATTTTATTATTATTATTATTATTATTATTAGATCCAAGTTGCATACTAGTTTTTTATGATTTTATAGAATAATAATTATACTCCACTAACTTTATTTATTGGAGTAGATTTGAACTTTTTCTTTTTTTGTCCCTTTTTGACAAAGAAAAGCATTGTCATCCTCTTCTCCTTTACCATATTAATATCACATTACTTTTGACGTTTTGTTTTATTTCTGTTGACGATATATGAATAGCACTTTTTTCACTTAAACTACAAGAATATTACTCTTCAATAAAAGATAATTTTATAAATTAATGTATGAACTGAAATAGAGCGTTAGTTACAAATGAGTTTTTGAGTTCTCCGAGTTAAAAAGCAGATATTGAAATGTTGACTTTCAAAGTAATGGATGACCCTGCTTGTAAGAATTTTTTTTTTTTATTTCAAAATTTGCTAATAGATATTAGGAAGATGTTGGCAAGGATATATTGCCAAAGTAGTAAGACCACTATTGCTTAAGAAAGTTGCGGAAGAAAATGGAATCTTTAAGGCTTTTTCACTTAAAATCGACCATTCTTAATAATATGTATTTAATTATAATTTTTTATTTTTCAATAAAATTTAGCAAAATTAATTGATCTGAAATACAAATTTAAGGAGAAATAAAAAGGCATTTCTGAGTTGAAACACTCATAAATGTGTCTTTTTTTTTTTTTTTTTTTTTCGTATAAATAAATGCACTGTATAATCAGCTCTGTAGTTGCGCAGAAAATCTTTGTTGTAATCAGAGGTGGGGAATCCTCTAAAAAACTGTCCGACTCCCGACTCCTGAGGCGATTTTTTATGCCATGTAACATTTTTTTTTGTCATGGGAAGAGTTTTGGCATTTCATTACCATGAGCGAGAGAATGTATGGTATTTGACAAGTACATAATAGCCCCATCACTCAAATTTGATAGTAGACAAGCAGCATTGTGGGTAGTTATATTACATGCAATTAGTGTTTTGTACTTATAAGTGTTTAGTATTTTGTACTCTTAAGAACAATTGGATAAATTGAGATGAAGCAGCTAAAGCGAGAATAACTCTCACAGTCAAGTCAAGTTAAAAGCCGAATGTCTAAATTGAGTAACCACAGCAACGAATGCAACTTTAATTTTATTTAATAAATAATTTCATTTTTGAATATACACACCCACCCACATATATATACAACTGGAGATATATATACTATATATACACTATATATATATATATATATATATATATATACACTCAAGAGCCAAAACATTATGACCACCTGTCAATAACAAGATGGCCCACCTTTGGCGCGCAACATAGCTTCAACCCGCCTTGGCATGGATGCCACAAGTCCTTGGTAGATGGCCGGAGACAAATTGTACCAGATGTTTAAGCAACGGTCACGCAAATCCGAGATATTGCGAATTGGTGGTCTTTGAACTCTGAGCTGCCGTCCCAGGACATCCCAAATCTATCGGATTGAGATCCGGTGAGTTAGGCGCCAGAACATTAACTGGAATTCAGCATCATGTTCCTGGAACCACTCCAACACAATTTTAGCCTTGTGACAAGGAACGTTGTCCTGTTGGAACATTCCATTTCCAGCTGGAAAAACAGAGGCCATGTAAGGGTGCAACTGGTCCGCAATGATGTTCAGATACCCTGTAGCATTCATGGTCTGCTCTACCACCACCACGGGTCCCAGAGATGCCCAAGAGAATGTCCCCCAAAGCATAGTACCGCCACCACCGGCCTGTGTATGTCCTACTGTACATTGAGGGAGCAACTGTTCGCCTGGAAGACGGTGTATCCTGACACGGCCATCGGGTGATGAATGACAAACCGTGATTCATCTGACCAGGCAACTCTCTCCCACTGATCCATGGACTAGTCACGATGTTCCCGGGCCCAGCACAGGAGCAGTTGGCGATGACGCTTGGTCAGCAAAGACACATAAGTGGGACGATTGCTGCGTAGCCCCATATCCAACAGTGTCCGCTGAACAGTGTGCTCCGATACTATTCTACTTGGCCCTGCATTGTATTGGGCTGTCAGCTGAGCCATTGTCTGGCTCGGTTTTGCTTCACCATGCGAGACAATCTCCGACGACCTTTTTCTTTGATAGCGTTTGGACGTCCAACACCATGTCGTCTATTGCTGGTTTCACCGTCATTCAACCACTTTGCATAAGTACTAACAACTGTAGATCGCGAACAACTCACGAGTCGTGCAGTTTCTGAAATACTTGTTCCGAGCCTTCGAGCCATTACAATCTGCCCTCTATCAAAGTCGCTTAGATCCGCGGCCTTTCCCATCACACACAGAAGTAAGTGAAAGAATGATTCTTCAGACTCTCCAGCAGCAGTTAAATACCGCTTCCACCTGATCACGTGCCTTCCACGTCATCCAGCCGAGTTCATTGCAAAATGTAGGGGTGGTCATAATGTTTTGGCTCTTGAGTGTATATTAGGGTACAACTTTTAATTGTTCTCGTCTTGGGAGTACGCGCTTAAAAATGAGATGTCTGAACTAGAAGACGAATAAACAATTATAATATAAAAATATACCGAAAAAAAAAGAGAGCAATAAATATAATAAATGGCAACTTTGTTGATGATTCTATAATCCTAAAATTAAAAAAATATATAAAAATTTCTTTTCTTGTATATGAAAACTAATTTATTTTGCATTCTAGATGTGTATTTGTTTGTACATAAAAATGGAAGCAATTAGACACATAATAATGTGCTTATTTGTCACTCATCGGGCTTTTGCTCATTGAGGAATGCGCGACGTAGGCAAAGGTGCCCATGTACGTGCACGTTTAAAATTTGAGTGACTCATGCCGGGGCCGGCGATATTGTTCATTCATCGCGCTCTTGAAGACTTGACTTGCTCTCATAGAAGACTTGACTTATCTCGCTGGCCCCGCTCATACCGTATCCGACGCAGTAGGGTACTAGATTCTCTCTCTCTCTCTCTCTCTCTCTCTGTCTTTTTAAGATAACGAAAGGGGAAAAAGAGGGGATGACCGTCAAAAAGAGGGGGAATAGAAAAGAAAGACCTTTGTAAGAACTAACTTGCTATGTCGACTAGCGTCAGTTCGGCTATCTGTACAGGTTAGTCTGCTGCTATGACCATGTGTAATGCACCCTACTACTAAGTTGGACAGTTTAGAAGAGTAACTGATAGCCAAGTGATCATCTACTCGACTTAAAATGAAATAAAAAGTTTGGATATAAAAACATGAATAAGTAAATTAGAGAAAATGCTTGACATATATAAATAGATATATATATATATATGTAGATAGATAGTTAGATAACAATAATAATAATGAAGGATATTGCTTGAAAAAAATTTTTTTAAAGAGAAACTAGAAAGATGAACAAACGAATGAAATAAAAAAAAGGAAAAATGGATATTGCAATTAAAAAAAAAAAAAAAGACTAATTAAGGTTCCATTCCATTTTGAAGTTGCATAGAAATAGTTGTATCTACCATTACACTGAGTAAAAATGGTTTGAGCTTTAATGACCGGGTTATTGTGAATGGCTATTTTACAAAAGAATTCTCTAGAAAGTTTAGTAATAGGGCTGCCTATAGTTTCACTATTACAGTCGCCGTGAATGGTAGAGTTACGTACGAACCAGGGAGCACAAAAAAAATAAAACAATTTCGCTTACGATAGTGATAGTCCGAAGTAATTTATTTTGAATTATTTGTACTTGGTATTTATCAGATTTTGCTGTTTACCCCAAATTGGAGCTGCGTGAGTGTGGATGGGTCTTAATACTTGCTTGAATAGTAATATTTTGTTTGAAAGAGTGAGTTTACTGTTTCTATTGATGGGAGGGAGGCAGAGGTAAAAAATTTCCGACATTTTCATCTATATTATTGATATGTTCACGGAAGGTTATTATTAAACTAAGATATTTAACGTGTGTTGACAAGGCTATTGATTCATCGAAAAGATAAAGATTATCACTGGTTTCACTGGCGTTTTCTTTACGAAATATTATAGCTTGAGTTTTGGAAACATTGATGGCAATTCGCCATTTAGTAAGCCATTCTTTCAGGGAGTCTAGGGAATTCTGTAATGTTTAAATCACGTAGCGAATGGATGCACCCTGCGCTGAAGCTGCAGTAATCTGCAAATAGGCAGGTAGTGATTTTATCATGCTGAGGGAAGTCGTAAGTGAAGATGTGTTATAAAATGGGACTTAGTACGCTTCCTTGAGGAGTACCAGCTTGAATGCGACTAATTGTGGATAATTCCTCCTGGATTCCTCTAATGCACCCAACTCTCTTAGGAGGTTTAAAATAGGTATTGCTCAAAGAAAAGAAAAAGTATTTCCCTACATTTTCACATTAACAATTATAATCACATTAACAGACTGTAAATGTGTCTAATGGAAAACAGGAATCAAGTATTGCAAGAGTAATATAGTATGTAAAATAGGAATATCAGTAGTGCAAGAGCTCAATTTCTTATTCATTTATATTCATCTTGTTTCTAAAGCTTCTTTATCGGTACATTTGAGTAGAAAAGACGGAATTTTAAAAATGTAAACATATATTACCCGAAAAGCGCATTAAACAACACAATTAAATATCCGAGAATAAAAAATTATTTTTAATTATCAGCGATACAATTAAAAAAGTTATTCATAATTGCATTTTTTTCACTTACTTCACGTACAATTCTAACAAAATTATTCTTAGAAAGCCTTTAGTAGAACATTAGAAAGTATCAAAATATTCTTTCAATGTATGTCATTTATTATTGCTTCATAATTCAATTTTTTTTTTTTTCTATTGGAACAATTATAGAAAAATATTTTTGAATAGCACCTAGTAGAATATTAGAAATTTCCAAAGATGTCCTTTTCATATATTAGATCCAGATTATTTAAAAATGTTCTTTTCATAATTTATTCTTATTGTTTATGTCTTCACCAGTTGATTTCCCCTAAAAGAACAATTTCCACCTACTCTCCCTTGCCATCCAAAAAAAAAAAAAAAAAGGTTTTTTGTTCCACGACTTTTGTTCATTGCTAAAATACATAAATTTCCTATGAATGACTGGTGTGAATTGATTATCATAAAATTATTTATAGTAGAGCAAAAGTATTTGTACTTTTCCTAACTCCTCATCCCAATTCATTTATTTTTCTTTATGTTTTCTATTATTTTAAAAGTCAAAATTACAAAAAATAAATCAAATCTATATTTGTATACATACTTATCCGTATTGGATGGAAATAGACAATAGATGCAGAGGTAAAGAGGAAGAAAAGCAGATAAATAAAACTTTTTGTATATTATACATTTGTTTCATAATGCATTGCATTTCATATATGTGTTTTTATAAAACAACATGGTATTGCTAAGTTTATGATGTTATCATTATTAATGTAAAATTACAGAAGTAAGTTTTCAAAATTCTAAAAATATACAGTTAAATTCCTTAAAAGTTTTAAAAAAATTTCGTTTAATTTAGTTATCTCAAAATACACAGCTAATGCTGCCCGGGTGTTTACCAGTCCACGCAATCCGTGGGCGGATTATATTGCATTTCAACATCTGCTTCGTCTATCTGTAATTCGCCCACCGATTGTGTGGAAAGAAACATCCGTTTTAAAAAGCGGAAACAGACGAATCGATTACTTGTTTGTGGTGCTAGTCAGATATACGTGGTGCAAAAAGCAATTTTCAAAAAAACCAAAACATTTTCATAATAAATTGTGGAATTTTTTTCGATATTACGTAATTTAAAATTTTAATTATTAAAGTTAAAATGATTTTTTGTTGTTATTAAAAAGTCTCCGTAAGTACCTATTTATCCCTTTATACCAGGAGTGTCCCCCTTGAACATTTTTCCGGTCATTGAGATTTATCACGCTTTTACAAAATATATTTATTTTATAATGACCAAAGTACTAAAAACCATTGTATTAAAATATGCATTATTTGTGCATCCATATATTCAAAAATTAATTGTCGAAATTAGTTGTCTAATTTAGAGTTAGACAAACACAACAAAATTTTGAAATATATTCATCTCCCTTTCATGTTGAAATAGAGTCGGCCTCGGAATATCTCCAAATGGAACTGGTTGACTTACAATACAATATTGAATTAAAACACATTTTTGAAACACCAGAATCAAACGTAGAGTTTTATAACAGTCACAAAAGAGAAATTTTCCAATTTGAGATATCTGACACAAAAAGTTGTTAGCGCTTTTGGTTCAACTTACACCTGCGAATCGCTTTTTTTCTAAAATTAAATTGACCAGACACAAAACAAGCTCAAATATAACGGACCCCATCCTGCAACGCCCATTACGATGTGCAAATACCCAAATTGAGATCGATTTGCAAAAGCTGAGTGAAAGACTGGAGAAACAAATATCACACTAGTAAAATAAATATTTTTAAAAGAATAATAATATAATGTATAAAAAATATTTTTTTTTTCTTATTTAATTTATTTTATATATTTTTCATATTTCATTTTTAGTGTTATATATTTCTTAACAATGTGCATTTAGTATCATTCATATTATATTATCAATGTTTGCGTGTAAGAATAATAGTAAACACAATAATAACTCATTATGTTTCAATTTTCACTCCACAATAATGTCTATAGCGGGTCTAAGTCTAATATGGGGATATAAATTTTTATATGCTACCCGCAGAGTTATGATGCATTTCCAAAGTGACCCGCAAGATCATTTGGTTGGCCACCCCTGCTTTATACCCATACCTCCTTTATCGCATTGAATATGTCCGACTTGGCTGATTGCCAATTTTCCAACAATCGGTGGTTGGAAGTTGACTTTCCTCCTTGTGTAACACACAAAAAGAAATTTCTCTTTCTTCACTTCATTGAATTAGTTTTCACATAACAAAACCATCCAGCGATCACATGGCCTCATGGGATAATACCTAACAAGTAAATCTATGTTTATAAGGGGGCGAATTCAGTTCTTTTATAACAAGTAAAATAAATACAGAAACTATTTAATACATCAAAGTTTGGAAAAGATATGCATCATTGGTGAATTTTATACAATTCTTACGATGTAACATGCAATGTATGAATTGAAATTAAAGGAAAACAAATTACTTGATTAATTCTTAAAATTTATATACACACTTTGCCAAATTAAATAGAAAAATAAAACAATTAGGAACGATGTTGGATATTTTTTTCTACGTCACAGTTTCCTTCTTGTCTTACAAATTGACTTTTAACAGCAGGACATTTCTTTTCTAATAATAGTTTTCAAAATGGAGGAAAAACAGCAAAGTGAATGTCATTATCACTCTTATAATTACACCTAGTTTTCACTTTTTGCATATTAATTTAGTACTATGTAGCGCAATACAATAATTAAATAATACAGTGTGTATTTATATATTTAGTGTTATTTTGCTTTTTTTTTTTTCTCAGATTCGTCACAGTACAGGTAACTTAAAGTTTGACTATTAAGAATTTTTGATCTTCGTGTTGAAAAAATATTTTAAGAAATTTTGTAATAGTTATTACAGAGTTTATTTCTTACAGAGTATATTTAAATAGTTTCGATTTCTTTTTTTGTAAATAAATATAATTTTTCTTAATCTCCTTTATTCAAGAAAATAATTAATATTGAATTTCAATTATTTATGATCTACTTTCCAAATTCTGTGGGTTTTTTTTTGTCTGAAATATTATGTATTCACATTATTTCAATCTATAACGGTAATTCAGACTTAAACCTAGTTCATTTAATATTTTCTTCATTGTAATAGTTTTACAATACACGCATTTATTTTAATTTGCTTAAACTAATGTTTAATGTTGGGAAAATATTACAAGATCTGCATGTTTGTTTTTTGCAAGACAGCTGAAATTATTTCTTCAGCAAGTCTTTATTTTTACAATAATAAAATTGATGAAATAATTTGCTTCTCTGAAAAAATGATTCGGAGTTGACTGTTAGATTAAATATAATCAATGTCTCGTTCACAAATCATTTCTAAATAAAAGAACTTCCTCATTTATTTGCATTAGTTCTTCCGTTCCAAAGTAATTACTGATTTCCTTTTCTTTTTTTTATAGGATGTTAAATTCATGTTATGTTAATGCTATGTAAATTCAAGTTATGTTAATGACAGCAATATTATTTACATAAAATAAGGATAAAATTATAAAATAAACACAAAAAAGGGCAGTTTAAGTTTAAAAATGATGTTTTCTATTTGCAAATCTCTATTTCTCTTCTAAACTTATGAAATTCAATCTAGTTATAACGGTTCGAATGTTCACATTCACAATCGGTTGATGGATTTTTCAGCCACGGATGGGGTTCATATTTCCCTTTAAGTGGATGGGAATGGATTTCGTTCTTTTTTTTAGTTGGAACATTTGAAATAATAAAATGTTAATAAATAAGAAAAATTCATGAGAAAATGAAAAATATATCGCGAAGAGGTTTAAACCTATTCTGTTTTGAGACTATCTATGTGGTCAGTGACTTTAAAGCTGAATTCCTACCAGATACTAAGATCGCACGTTGCAAAATGTCAACTAATCAGAAGCCTGATATCCTTCCCACTCTGACTTTTAATTATCTAACGTTTTGCGACTTGCGATCTTAGTATCTGGTGAAAATCCAAGCTTCATGCAGTATTTCTTAACCAGGGTCTACGATCCAACAAAGAGGTCCATGGGAAAATTTGAATGAGAAAAATGTGCTCAGTATCTACCTCTGATTAAATTTATTTTTGTTTATTTAGAATTTCCTTCTCCTATAATCATCATGATTGGCGCAACAGCCCCATAGTGGGCCAAGGCTGTCTGCTTACTGGCAAATTTCGAAACATGAGATGGCTTCTTTTTACGGGGTAGAGTTGTCAGCCTAGCGCTCTACAGTCATGTTAGACTGTGACCTACAGTTTAAAAGTGGATTCTGAACCCCTACAGACATGACGCCGCCGGGACTCGAACTCGAAACCTGCGGTAGCCAGCGCCAGAGGCCAGCCAGGCCCACTCTCCTATGATACATGTGATAGTATTAAATGTTTTTCTGGTGGCACTGAAAACAACAGAAAGTTCATATAGCATAACTGTTTCTACTTTAAAAAATTGACTTATTCGCGACAGTTACTTTCGAAATTATCGTGGATTATAAGAGGCATACTTCTAGATAACAATCTTACTGCGCATTTGACGATATAGTTTTAGAAATAGCTGTCAACTCATCGATAAATTTATTCAGCAACAAAATGATTACGTCACTTCAGTTGTCTAATGACTCATTACTTACATTTTACTCGTCTAGTGCACCTATATTACTGATGATGTTTCTGAACTATGATGTCCTTAACTATGATGATGTTTCTTAACTATTGTTAGTCCCATCTTAATATAGCTGATTTGTTATGAAATTCTATTTATATATTTAAAAATAATATTTTAAGAAAGAAATCAGGGCCTTCATCTTACCGGTAAAGAGGTAGGTGGTCTTTTACTTTACGAAGGGGATTTATGGAAATAAAAAAGCTTGCCTAAAGTTCTTGGTCTAAAGCAGAAGAACTTAATTTGTTTTGTTCTGTGGATCCCTTTTGGTACTAAGTAACAGTTTTTTTTTCAAAAGCTCAGCTAGGATTTTTGATTGGGAGGGGCTCAACAAAATAAAGTTTGAGAAAATTCAATAAGTCATACTAAACTACAAGTAATGCTGGATCTAAAATTGGAATTCCAATTTTAGTTATTATTTATTAATAATTTTTACAATTAACAATTTTGATTCAGCAAAATAAAGTTTGAAAAAAAGTTCAATAGATCATACTAAACTATAAGTAGGAGCTCTATTTAAAGTTGAAATTCCAATTTTAGTTATGATTCATTAATAATTTTTTACAACGAATAATTTTGATTCAGCAAAATAAAGTTTCAGAAAGTTCAATACGTTATACTAAACTATAAGTAATAGGAACTGTATCTAAAGTTGAAATTCCAATTTTTAATTATTAGTTAATAATTTTTACATTTTACTAATTTTGGTTCAAATATATAAAAAAGAGAACAATAAAAATTAAAAAGTATAAATAAAAATAAAAATTTAATTTCTAAAAAAAAATTACATAAACAAATTATAAAATAAAATTCAATCTTCTTTTTACGATCTCATCAATTACATCGATTTCAATATTTCGACGAATGTAAAATAAAGCATTTAGACGTTCTTTACCTACTGTGTTTCTAAAAGGGTTTTTTATCCTTCTTAACGTTGAAAGAATCTTTCATTCACGATCGATGTTACTGGTAGAGTGGCAAATATTTTTAATAAGAAATATAGTATATATTAGGATACACACTTCGGTTGAATATTACAGTTTTGGAAAATTTATGGAACCACTATTTTAATTTACTTTTTAAAATGGAGGTGCTAGTTGAAATATTATAAAATTAACATAAATCTATAAAGTCATGTAACTTTGTTTTTGGCAATTTATTGTCAAACGTGCATCAAATGTTTTCGTAATTCAAGTATTTTTTTGGAAAAAGTGCATCAAGTTTTTGTAATTAATAAACCTCTTTGTCAATTGATCCTATAATTGATCGAAGAATGGTGTAAATATCGTTTTTCGGAAAATTCGTCTATCGAATAGGTTGGTAATTGCTGGGAAGATAATCCTCGGATTTTTTTAATTTAAAAGTTACATTTTTGTGTCATTTTTTGATCACTAACAGCAGTAGATTTTTAAATTGAATTTCGGATTCTTTGCGAATAAAACTAATTTGAGCAATAACGCCATCAATAAAATTTAATGTTCGTTATCATATTTTTGTAACAATTTGCTCAGCGAAAATATATACGCGAACAATTTATTTAATACAATACTCAAAAAATTGTTTGGCTTAAGGCATGTAATAACATTTCAGCACTCATTTCAAAACTCTATTTCTTCCAGGCTGTGAACTATGGGACTGAAGAGTTCTAACATTATTGTGACTGGCATGTCTTCTATCCATCTAGTAGGACATAGCTGCCTTAATTTTCCTGTTGGATTCTGGGGCAAATTCAACTGCTATCAATACGTTTTGTTATTTCGGAGTGTAAAAATTATAAATTTTATCTATGCTCAATGCTTCTTTAATATCTTTCACTTGTATAGCATTTGCCATTGCCAAATTCAAATTGTAAGTTGAGCAGTGCACATAGAATGCTTGCTTAGTATCTATGTTTAATGCTTTTTCAATATCTTTCACTTGCATTTCCCATTGTCAAATTAAAATTGTAAGTTGAGCAATGCACATAGAGTTCTTGAGGATATAATTTTGAAATGATTGATTGTACTCCATTAAATTTCCACTCATTATCATAACGTTGTTCATATAAAAGTGATAAATCTATTTCGCAATTTTTAGACATTCAATTATAGTATTCGCGAAACTTTGTTCTGTCGTATTTGAAACGTGTATGAACTGTAAAAATTGTTCTCATATTTTCTTTTCTGTATCATTTACAAAATGAGCACGTAAAGAAGACTGTTCAATTGTGGATATATCCTAGGCTTCTTCAGTTAATATGAAAAATTCTTCTAATATGCAGAAATTATTTGGTTATGAATATTCCAGCAAATATAAGTAGCATTTTTGGCAGTGTGTTGGATATGATTTATTAAAACTGTATCACTGGCGTCGATTCTTTCTTTTTTTAATAGAACACGAAAATTCCATTCATTTGCAGTCGCATTTCCGTTCATTTATACATTTTCTATTGAAAATTCTCCAAATTCTCTATGTGTTCTTAAGATCAATAAGTTTCAAATCGTCTGAAGGACATCCAGATTATATTTATTATTATACACATCTGCTAGCTTTTTACAAACTTTCCAAAAGTTGTACTAAAATTCTACTCAATACTTTAAGCAATAGCGATTACTTTTATGCAATAACGAAATTTGTAATCTCCATATAACGGTGATTTTACCTTTAGTAATTAATATTGGCTGTGCTTTGTCGAAATTTTTCTTTCCTACTCACGATTACGAAAAGTGAAAGCATTGATGTGCAAAGAGAACAGCTGCAAAAATAATTTATACAATTCCAATGCGAGGAGCTCAGCATAATTATTTCATAATGAAAATGTATGCGGTTACGAGTATAGAATGGAGTGGAATTCCTCTATGACAACAAAAACAATTGAGAATATTTAAATTTTGTTATATGGAAATCCTTTTTAAATACTTGCCAGAATTTTCTAAACTTAAAAAGGTTTTCAAAAATTGATTTTTAAATTTCGTTTTTATTAAAACTGATTGGTATATTTACAAGCTGTTTTTTTATAGTTATTCATAAAGGAAGTAATAAAGGGAATAATAAATTAAAAATATGAAATTAAAAAGAAATATTTATTCAATAAACACGAAACCTTTTTATTTTTATTAAAATTCTAATTTTTCCTTATCTAAATCAAATTGCGATGTTTATTCAATCATTTAGTTAATGTACCCTTTATTTAATTTCTGATAAAAGTTTGTCAATATGATTTTTAAGGATGATTATTGTATAGTTATTTTTTTAAGTTAGGTTTGATTTATTTGGATAATATAAGCCTAAATACAGCAACATTGTGAAGTATAAATAACAATCCTTTTATTCTGCCTTTGCATAATTTACTGGATGAAATTAGGCATCTTGTACCTAAGGTATGGTCGTTGTTTTTTACCAAAGGCAACTATTTTGACCTGAGATCATTTAACATAATTTATAACACTCCAATGGCAGGAGCGATATAAATTTTTTGGTACTTACGTATTAACGGTACCTTGGCGACAGACTTGGCGGTTTTTAAGTGTCGCCAATCTTTATTATTTGGAATAAAAAATATTTTGAAAGCGTTTTGATTTTAAATGAAGTGTTTCATATATATTTTATTATTTGGAACAAAAAATTTTAAGTGTAGATTGGCGCCAAATCTGTAGCTACGGTTGGCGCTTGTGCTCTTTATTGGCGCAACTGTCGCCAAGGTACCGTTAATACGTAAGTACCGTTTTTTCATTGGACTGCTTTGGGAAATGGCAGAAATGTAGCTGATTGATCGTTAATCAGGAGATACTATGAGAGAGACCTGCTATTATGCACTTACATTTTGCTTCCACGATTTGGAACAAAAACTTCTAGAGATGGAACACTTCTACTTTCCATCTCGATTTTAACGAAAGGACATTTCAGCCTACAGATTTATCTTTTTAACTATATTCGGTCCATTTAAAAACCTTACAATTTTTAGCGACTATTCATTCCTGATTCGAAAATACTGAATTTACCTTAAATTGTTTTTTTAATACTGGTCAAACACAATTAGAACGATTTGCAAATGTTCCTTGTTTCTTTAGAATTCTTGTCACTACATATTTGTAATTTCATGTATAAATAATTTATACTTTGTAAAGTACTGTGCTTTGTATAATAATATCATAGTAGTTTATGTATTACAGCATTTCATGAATGAGAAGTAGAAAATGAAGTCATTCCAAAATTTGTGTACTTTATTCTGTATTATAATCATTTTATTTAAAGCTACTTTCTACAGAAATAAATAGTCTATCCTTAGTTTAATATCACAGAAAGAAAGAAATGAAATTTACTGTGAGAATCACAGTGGACTAAGTCCTTAATTGTTATTTGTAGCTATAGAACTTTGAAATAGTATCATATTTTTATCTATCGTCATAAACAGTTAGTTTGTGATAAAATTAAAGTTTCTAAAAATAAATAAAAGTAAAAATAAAAAAAATGTTAAAATTAAAATTAAAAGAATTTAAATTAAAAATTCGGTACAATTAGGGACCAGTTGTAGATGTCATAAATATATTGTATATGATTAAAGATTAAGCTTTCTGAACGTGTGGGCCGTAACGATGAATTCTGTAAAGTAAAAAAGCATTATTTACCTCCCCCTTCCCCGCAAAAAAAAAAGAACATTGTCAAAACCAAAGTTCTGGTATTTTATTATTTTTTAAAAATTAAAAAAAAATTAATTTGTTTTGATATTTTTACGTCTAATCCTTTTATTTACTAGAAAAAAAGAGGTAAAATATAAAACCTAACTGTGGTTACTAGTCGGTAAAAAGGAATTAAGGTGCACATCGCAGCTGAATAGCGAATGGAGCTGGGCTGAGATTCGAACCTTCAACCTTGCGGTCAGAGATCCGTTTCTTTACCCCTTCGCCAGTTGGTTTTATTTAAGGAAAGCCCGCTAAATTTAAGCCAAATGGATTCTTAGATACACAATGAGATAATTTGTCTCAGTGAACGTTTAAATCCACTCCGTCACCTGAGTTCGCTTGCGCTTGCTCAGAATAACAGCCGTGGTGTCTCTTTACTTCTGGGAAACACTCATAGGACTCGTCATAGATGACTCTGGGCCTTTTTGGGGAATTTTTCACACCAGGGTGATAAGTTGGAAGGCGCCGAATTAACTCATTGATTATCTGATGACATTTTTCAAGAAATTTCTTTGAAATTTTGATTAGATAATTTGGAATAGGTGTGGCGTCTAGGTCTCTATGAATAAATTTTCGTCGAACGAACCAGGGAAAATTAAAGTTGACCGAGTTGAAAATTAAAGTAAAAAAAATATAATTCATTTTGATTTATTATGACATTTTCATTTTAATGTAGGAAATTTAAATTATAGTTCGATTCCAGTTGCGTTGAAAATTGACAAGCAGTCAAGTCATACGGATTCAAACAGAGTGATGTAATAGGGGAGATAAGAAATTACGAAGATATTTTAATTAATAAAAATAATTTAAATTTTTGATGATTAAAATTTTAAATTATATAATATCAAAAGAAAAATGAGATCAAAAATTTCACTAGTATTTAACGTGTTTTTTTTCAAAATTGCATTGCGATACGTTTGTCGGACTAGAACCTCTAACAATTTATCGATTCGTCCGTTTCCGCTTTTAAAACGGATGCTTGCTTACCTTTTCACACAATCGGTGGTCAAACTAAACTTGCATGTTTTATTAATTTATTTACTTCGTAGATATTTTCCACTCGCTGTAACTCAAAGTTTAATTTTTGCAATTAAATTTATCTTATTTATTAAATATTTGTTGCGAACTTAAATCACAATTTTCCCTTATTTTTATAAAATGCTTTTAGAATGAAGTTATACTTCCTATCTCTGATCATCCATTGAAGCGGTCATTGCAAAATTTCTCTTTGCAGAATTCACATGAAAGCAATGAAAAGGCAGCAATCACGTGATGTTAGATCTTTTGTTTGAGCACTCATTGTTTAGGAACTTCCGCAAGCTTTAATCTGAATGAAGCTTTAATCTGGTGACATCAATCTACTAGGTTCATATTCTGATTGATTAATAAGTTTTTCCCATTAGTAAGGATGATTTCCATTAATTTTGTTCACGATGCTGAAATATTTCAACGAAGAACAGTGAATTAGACTGCTAAAAAGCATTCTTTTTAAAATTAAAAATTGTCGTTCAAGGAAAACATTTGCGATTTATGCTTAAGTGGCAGAAAAAAAATTGACAGTTTGTTTAACACAAGGAAAATGGTTGGGTTAATTGAATATTGAATAATGTTCTGCCTTAGTCGTGCTTATTATTTTTTATTAATATTACGCAATTTAAATATAGATTTCTCATAATGTTGTACAAGGACAAAAGCATCATTATTTGGGATTTATTCAAACAGTCATAAAATGTACACCACTGTCTTTTTCTATCCGTTCCGAAGAAAATCCCATTAAATAATCAGTCGAAAAAAAAAAAGAAACAGTAGTTAAATAGTTGTGTTCTATCTTATATTTATTTGTATTGTTTATTGTAAAACCGTATCTTCCTTGTTCAGTCACTGAAACCTCAAAAGAGGATACTGTGAAAACTTTTTCTTTGTATTTCCTTACATTCCACCGTAAACCTTGTAATTTTATCTACCCTTCGGATCTCTTTCATTCTTGCTAGATTTAGATCAATGTTGCTACTTTCACCCATTTCCCTCTAATTCCTGATTTTAGATAACCCTCATTTTTTTGCCGCCTTCATTGTGTATTTACACATCATTCTCAAACTGTAATGAAACTTCTCAGCTCTAGTCACAATGATGTGGTGTAGCGTAGTAATAGTTTTCATTGGATTTTAAAATTTCGTTCAGCATTTGTATCATTAATAAGAACTAGCTTATTTATCGCATAAAAAGGTTCCAAAAACGAATATGAAATGCATTACTTTAAAGTCACATTTAAAAAAATCACATAAAAAGAGATCTGAGTACAACTGCTTTTGGCTCTTTGTCAAATTATTGCAATGGATTCCTTTAAATTGTGTCTTTTATTTTCATGTTATTTCTTCGAACATAGTCTAACGAAACTAGGCTAGTTTTAAATAATTCTTCATGGTACTTTTGAAGAGTAATAACTAAAGCCTTATTTATAAATATAAATTGTGCTACAATAGCAAGATTTGGAATTTCATTGCTTTTTTTTACCTCACTTCAAATTAAAATACATTTGTTTAACAAATATTTCTGATTATTTCATGTTATAGTTCACCTCCTTACATTATAGATAACTAAAATTAATTAATAATAAAAGTAATTAATATTTTTTTAAATTTTATTAAAAAAATTTACACTTCATTAATATTTTTGAATTCTCCTCCATTAGTTATTTATAATTGATAACAGAAAACATCTTTTTATTTCTCATTACAAGATTTTTCATATTAAGTATTCAAAAATTAAAACTATTGACAATTTCATTTAGGACTACCATTGTGTGCAAATTTTACATATACATCCACCTTTTCATGCATGACCAGATATTTAAACCCATGCACCTCGGTATACGTCTTCAATCCGCATCTGATCGTCCATGTAACGGTAGACTTTTGTTGTATTTTTAAGCTAGCTGTCCGACATCTATCGGAGGTGCTTATCACCTCCGAGATAATCACCAAAACTACTAGAGATCTATTTTCCTTCAGCCATGCTAGTTGATTATGAAAATTCCCTCTTTGTGAATACGTTTCTTTCTATGTTAACTTATCTTCTTGTTATTCATTCTTATTCTGCATTATTGTAAGATTGTGCAATTGTAAATGTAAACTTGAGTTAGCGAAATTAGGTTTAAATTTATGCAATCTTTCGCCCTGATTCACTCACTTTAATTACAGTATATCAACCTTTTTCCATAAGATATAAAGGAAAACGATTAATCCATTTCCAAAAAAAAAAAAACCTTTTGTTGTCATATTATAGGAGACTGTACAAAACAATCTAAACACTGCTTAGAATTAAAATACATAAATACGAAAGCAGTTATATGAAATGTATCTATCAATTAAAGTAACCAAATTTATTTTCCTCTTTTCCCTACCGAGACCTGATTGAGAATCAGCAGATCTGACATTTACTAAAGCTCTGCTCAAAGAACTTTGTCCTTGCCTTCACTACAGGATGTTTCGTAAATGTGATACTATCTTGTCATTTCAAACAATGCTATTACGGTTTGCCTAGGCTTTGTTGGGATGGTACTTCTTTGTAAAATTTTTTACCTCCATTCTTTTAGTAAGATTTTGATGCATGCGAGTCATATTCCACTGATCATGGAATCGAGATTAAGCAAAATTCTTCACTTCCAAACAGGGCATAAATGAAATTAAACGTATCACAATGCAGATATATACCAAGGGCCATTGTTGATTACGGGTCTCTATATCTGCAAATAAAGGTTATTTTGTGAGGCAAATAATAATAATAATAATGCATTTTTACCTAATTAACATTTTTTAAAATTTGTACAGTAATATATTCTTTAGTAATGTATTTTGTCATTATCGGTTAGATACATGAGAGTTTTTCTGATTTTACTCAACGTGGCACAAATGTACTCCAGTCCTCCTTGAGAAGATATGTGGCACGACATCTTCTCTTCATAAGAACTATTTGTATCATGGAATACTTGAAGAAATTTGTGGGGGTTCTACACAGATGGAAAATGAAATCAAGAAAAAATTAGTTTAGGGAAATAAAATCTAGGCCAAACATTTGTCATATTTGATTTAAGTTTCAAGGACACATATTATGCGCTAGAAGACCATTTCAAATGTAAAATGGTAATACATTAATGACCGCTGTTGTCTTCACATTGTGCGTTGTGACGTACAGGTGCCATATGCCATTTTGTGGGTTGGAGTTTAATGCCTGTTACACGTCATGACCGCAAAGGAGGCAGATATCTATATCATCCAGTCCTGTTCTATACTGGTGGCTCTGTAAGTAGTCGTTGCCTTCATTCATTCTCTCTATACAGGTTGAAACGGTCTAATTTAATAGAGAAAGATTCATATCGCTTTATATGCCGCAAAG
This sequence comes from Caerostris extrusa, assembly GCA_021605095.1. Taxonomy (NCBI): domain Eukaryota; kingdom Metazoa; phylum Arthropoda; class Arachnida; order Araneae; family Araneidae; genus Caerostris; species Caerostris extrusa. Next base: position 40,236 of record BPLR01009434.1, on the reverse strand, counting down.
ACAAAGGAGGATCCTTTGTGATCGATTCTTGGCCAACATATCAGTCGGCTCATTTCCATATATCCCGCAATGGCTTGGTATCCACTGCAGAGCGATGAATTTCTTGGTGTTTAACAACTTATCTATCTTTCCTATGCAATTCTAGAAATCTCATACATGTGAAAATGTATATAGTCCAACAAATAAGTCTTCATAACGAATTTGAGTTGAAAAAAAATTAAAGAACTTACGACTTATTAAATATGTAGCTACTTAAACTGTCAGTCAAATCAGCAAAGGTCGCTCTGGTTGTGAATGATACTGGATTTGTCGTCCAATAATATATCATTCATGCCTCTACAGAAAAAAAGCTCTGATGATATCGTAGTCCAAGCAGCATGTCGACATTCTGTAGAACATGTTGGGTGGCAGCAACGGTATGGGGATTTAACACAACTCCTAGCGAGGGGAATGAACACAACTTCTTTCAGGAGTTAGGATTTTATTTTCTGTCAGTATATAACAAATTGCCATCATCTAAGCATGAGTTTTCTCGAGATGGAAATAAATTATAACAGAGGAAATTTCGGGAACAAAAGTTCTAGAAAATTATAAGAATTTTTGTTTAACATCACTACGAAATTTATAACGTTTATTTAAATTCTTGTTACAAGCAAACCTAAAATGGTCTAATAAAATTTAACTTACCTCTATGTCGCTTCAGAAATGTATTTCACGAAACATTTTATTTCATTAACAATGCTAACATCACTGTAAAAAATAATTTTCTTGGACATCATTCATTGCTACTTTGGAAGAAAATGATTTCATTCTAATGAAATATCACTCTTTATTTCAATGATGTCTAGTTAATAGATAATAACTTTGTAATAGCAGAATATATATATAAAAATATTACGTATAGTGGAATGATCGAAAGAATTCTGAAATTGGTGATAAAATTGACTAAATTCACGAATAGACTTTTTAAAAATTATGGTTGCATTATTTTTCTTACATAAAAAAAAAAATGAACTTAAAAAATAATTCAATTGTCAAGTGTTGAAGATTCTATCATTTGAATGATTCATATGAATAAACAGTTTTCACTGTCGCTATTTATATTTACATTAAAGAGACGCATTTTGCAAAATTGCACGCAAAAATCTTGTTCTGTTCATTTCTTCACAAACGGTGAAGAAATGAACAGGTTTCTTAATCGGAAGTCATTATACATTTGATTGCGCTGCCTCGGTTTGACCTTCCATTTCTTGCCTAAGGTCAATATTGAGATTTCGTAAAAGTAGAGATTTTTCTCTTTCATCTCGCTCTCGATATCAAAGGTCATAGAAGGGTTCAAACCCCTAAAATACAAAATAAATTAAAAGAATATACTCGACAGTCATTTTTATCATGTCTTAGGGCATATCAGTTGCGTTATCCTCTATTAAGTCTCATTTCAAAAGGGTTTCGACATGATTTTCTACATGTTTATGCATAAATAAAGTAATATTTGCTATAGATTCATTTGAATGTGGGAGAAATTTTCTTTTCAGAAGAGTAAATAAATATTCATATCTTATCACGAATAAATAAAATAAAATGCAGGAATTTAATAAGATTGAGAGTAGAAAATTCTCTTTGCATATAAATAATAAAATCAATTTTTTCAGAAATTCAAAAATATAATGGATTTTTAGTGATGAGATTATTGAAAAGACAATGAAAATTATAGTTCCCCCATGATTAATTCGTCTATTCATTTTTCCATAGACTGGAAATTTACCTCCTACTTGCTTTGGCGGCCTAGTGGCCAATTGATTACTGCTTTGCCTTTTTGGTACCACAGGATTCAGGTTCGAATCCTAGAGGTGGCATGGATGTTTGTTAGTGATTCGGAATCAACGTTAAGCCGGCCCCCGGTCTCATATGACTGTATGAACGTTACGGAGTCCAGTCAGATTTCACTCACCCACATCATTCCCAAACTGTATAAGGGCAACTCAGCTCTAAGCACAGTGATGTGATGTGGTGTGGTGTAGTAGTAGTAATGGCTACGCGTTGAAATACACGCTAAACTGTAGGTCCCGGTCTAATTAGCCCACACAAAACCTACTTGCTTTGTTCCTTAATTTCCATAGTTTTCTTTTAATCAAGTGATTTAGGGAACGACAATATAGGCAATTATGTTTTAAAAATTTTAATTGTCGGTTATGGAAGATACGCAATTTTAAATTTTTCAATGCCAAACAACCCTTAAGAAATAGTCTCTCTTGATCAGCACGTATCTTTTGAGTTAATTGAAACTGTTGAAATAGAAATCACAACCGCCCGATTTTAAGATATGCGTTGTAAAAGTTTCATTTAAATCTGATTTAAGGAAGTAAAGGTACTTTTAAAGATTAAATTGTTGGACGAGTGTATTGACAAACGAGGAAACATTAAGTTGAAAAAGTAGTGTCACCAAATTTTAGACTTCTGGATAATATTCTTAGTTTAATGAATAAGCGCATGCAAGTAAATTTATTTTTGATACAACAAGAAATGTAATCATTCTTATTTCTTCTTTTAAAATTTTATTAGAGGAAATCTTTTGAAAATATTTTTTAAATAATTTGTGATAAATATTGAATGAAAGTAAATCCTATATTTTTTTAAAAATTATAAACTACGATTATTTATGAAGAATATCATTTAGCCAAATATATATGCATTTATTTATTTTTTTTATCTTAATTCTGCATTTCAGCAATTTTATTTTAGCAATTTCTTCAAATTTGATGAGTAAAAAAAAAATTTTAAAAATTAAATACGATAGTCAAAGTATAAGTAAATTTCTCGCAAATATATTTAAAAATAAATTTTATTCATATTAGTAGACCTATTATAATAGTAAAGTTTAGTGGTGATACATCTAACAATGGTGAAGTTCATATTTCTTTATGTCTTGTAAACTCATTTAATGTTTTATTATTCCGTTTAAAATCTTGAAGTTGGATGTAATAAGACCAGTTTGAATTGCCTTCCAGGAAAACCAATTGAACTGCTGACATTGAAATATCGTTGCGAAATTTCTTTGAAAAGTTAGTATGAGGAGTCATAATGTCTGCCAGGCGCTTCTAGTACTAATTTTTCACGTTTCGAAATAAAGTGTCCGTGCTTAGAATAAATATTTCTTTAAGAATTTTTAGTAATTCATCACATTTTTTCTTTATCAATTCACTTTTCTTTAATCAAAATGAAGAATGAGTCTCAATTTATGAAAGGAATAATGTCAGTACTTGTTGGTTACAATAGCGCTTAATGAAAAAAAAGAGTTTTGGTTCTACATTCATCATGCTTGAGTCAGAAATAGCGAAACACATTAATATTGACAAAAGCTGTTGAGTTGTAATTAAAACGATTTGAAGTGCTTTATATTTGCAATAGCATTTTAAGAACAAGGAAAATGGAGAGTCTTTTGAAAGAATTGCAAATATCCATCTTGTTCCAAGTTCATTTTTTTTTGAAAAACTGTTTAAGTGATAGGAATTTAAAATAAAAATATCTCTTAAGTATTCAATGTAAAATAAAAAACCAATATTGGTGATTTAAGATAATTAATTAGTGTTAAAAATTATACACTAGTGGAAAATGAAATTTGAACAGCAAGAAAAAATTAATTCAGTGGAATGAAATTTAGGTAAAACAATTGTCTAGGTAATATATTTTTGATTTAAATTTCAAATTAAAGTTTGCGAGAGAAAAGCCATTTCAAATATGAAATGATGGTATATTAATAACAGTTCGATTTTGGATGCAAGCAGGCAAGCGCACATGTTGTGCCGTAGAGGTACCATATGTCATTTTGGGGGATGGAGGTCCATGAATGTTTCATCTTTGTCGGTCAAATTAGAAACTGTCGGCTCTGGTTGTGGATGATACTGGATTTGTTTTCCAATTTCTCATATGTTCCTCTATAGAAGAAAGACCTGGTAATCTCGCATGCCAAGGTAAAATGTCGGCACTCTGTTGACAATTGAGTGATAGCAGCGATGTGGGGAGGAAGAGCATTATCTAGTTGGTAAACGTCCCCTGAGTAGTGATAAAAAATGCCAGCACAACTGGTTCAATCGTCAGTGTGACAGACATTTGTTGTCAAAGGGAGTGATAAAACGACGAATATATTCATGCTGTCATAGGGAATTACTCTCCAGATCATAATCTGTTCTGCAACTCCAGTGTGTCAACGACACAAACAGACTGTTTCCAAGAGCTCGTCTGGTCTTCTTCTAAAGCCGCGTCCAGACAGAAACGAGTCCCGTTCGCGAACCCATATAAACACCTGTTTGACAAAACCCTATCAGAAAATCATGAGTCGAATTTTTCCTTACATCAAAGGAATTCTCGCGGACCCATTTACGACTAGCGATCATTCCCAGCCAGAGATAACGTGGGTTGTTTTTTGCTGTCAGACGGAAACGCTCGGGACGGAAATAGCTCGTTCCTAATGCGCTCTCGTCTGGACGCTTCTTAACAAACATGCGGCCATCACTACAGCAAGACAGAAAGTCTTAATAACACAACATATTTCCCCTCCACCCTCCGATGAGCTCTAGATTGATACCAATGAAGATTCAGATGGATGTGATTTGAAGCTACTGGCAAGAACACTACATGGCGTTCTTCTTGAAGCTGTATCTCAAGTAATAGGGGTGCTATTTTTCACTGTGTCGCTCTGGTGCCAATAGAAGGTTGAATTTCGGTTGCAGATGCAATACTATGTTCTACAATCGAGGTGAATACGACGGTCTTCCCTCTCGATAGAGGCCCTCGTGCTGTCAGACTCAGTCTTCTTGAGATCTACCTTCCCTGACCACTGCTACCAACAATCATGTACAGTAAATATCTGCCTGCGATCTCTTTTTGCAGTCCTTTTTGCAAAAAAAAAAAGTCCACCTTCTCGTGGTCTTATTACACGGCCTCGTTCCAAATTCAGTAAGCTGCTGGTACTGTCTTCTTCGTCCCCATAAAGGCTTTCTTGCCAAATCTAGCACACAACGGCCAATCTGGAAGATAAATGACGCTCACATAATTTACATCGCGTATTTAAAGCAAACTTGATTTTCCTGTTCATAGTGGCGCTATTAACACCATTCTTATTCGTCTAGCGAAATTTGAATAAACGTCATCTTTCAGATGTGCCAATACGCCTCTCAAATTTCATTTATCGATCACAACTTCTTCTTGGTGAAGGGATTTAATTTTCCGCTAGTGCATATATGATAAAAAAAAAAAAAAAGGATATCGTCTAAAAAAACTCAGTCTAAATATAAATATATTTCCTCAATGTATAAAAGATATAAGGCTTTTAAAAGGATCAGGTAATATTTTTAAAGGATAAAAAATAAAGGTACTGCTAATTTAGAGCTAAAAATGCAGTAATAAAATGTATGTTAAACATGATACAAAGACGTTAAAATGACGCCACTCTAGAAACAAACCTTGAAGGAAATTAAGAGTTGACGAAAAAAGATACTAACAAAGTATGTTTGTGCAGGATAAAAAGTATCTGTGATGAACGGCGAAGAACATTAATAAGTATATTGAAACAAGCAATCATTAAGTACTATATGAAAATAGGCAGTCATTCAGTGCCACTCATCTTATAATTATTGAAAAATTAATCATATTCTAATTATCAGACTTCTAAACCACACCCAAATAATGAGAATAACATATTGAATTCATTATTATATTACTTATTGTAAGAGCACTTTGAAAAAAAATAATAAATTACTGTAAATAATTTTCTTAGAAGTCAATAAAAAAACTACAAACAAGCGCCTTATTAGTTGGTTTTCTTTTCGTTTAAAATTTTCTTACTACAACTATGACTATGAGCATAATCAATATCTTAAATATGTTATTATTTCGTTTAAAAAAATATTAATGAGAAACAATGGATGTAAATAGTTTTAAGTAATTGATAATTTTATAGAATTTATTGACTTATACAATTTTCTGTAAATTTTACTACCCATTTTTTTTTTTTTTTATAAAAAAGACATAGTTTTTATAACTGGTGATAATAAAAGGAATTTAAAATTTTTGTTTTTAAATATCTTATATATTATAACAAATATTCAATTCTCAATGAAATATTGTCCTTTTCAGAGATTTGCTTTTTATTATACGGAGTGATTCAAAAATGATAGTCCTGGTTATAAAAAATAACCCCATTTTAAGCAACTATAGGAAGAAACAATTTGAACAAAACACTGAAGGAAATTTAAGGTTTGTTTGCGTACTTTATAATCGTGCTATGTTCCTAACGGTAATCTACTTAACGTAACACATTGCGAAGCCTACTGATAGTCACTTTTGTCAATGCATCACTTTTTGTCCCTATGCGCATCTTCGATTCATTAATTCTTCTAAAGACACAATTTGTGGAATATCCTCATGAAAAGCTGCATTCCATATGCGCATCTTCACCTGTTTATTCTTGTAGGCGTAATAGCCACAGTCTGTGAAATATCTGATCAAAAGGTACATTCCCTATGCGCATCTTCTATGCGTATATTCTTGTAGGCGTAAAACCACACACTGTGACATATTCTCATAAAAAAAGAAAAAGTAATGTGATGTTAATGGCTGCCACTTGTATGATTTCCGTGTGATCAAGGTCACATAAAACAGCCATAAAATAAGAAAACAGAACTTTGATCTGTATTTTGTTCAAATGTTTTCTTCACATCTTTCTAACGAGGTTATTAGAAGTATCGCTTGTAATCAGGCCAATCATTTTGAATCCGCTTAAATATCTGACATAATTTTGGTTAATCACATGGGAAAATACAAATTTTTGAAGTTTCTTAAAAGAATTAAAAAATGAAAATGCCGTTAAAAATTTTATCCATAAATCGGGAGTTAAACAATGAGACATTCTATTATTCACCACACATTTATTTCTTTATATGACATTCATAGTTATACAGATTTCACATATTGGTCAATTACAGTGATTCTCAAGAATAAAAAACAACAATAATATAATATAAATGAACTTGAATACAAATGTCGTTTCTATCAACTTTTTTTAAGTCAAAAAACAGGAAAGATCTTATTTACTTATCTTTAATGTTACTGTAAACTCAAATTCAGTCTTTAGTTCAGTTTATTTTTATATTTGATAAAGTATACTTATAAATAATATTGTGGAAAAGAAAATTGCAATAGAATGAAATATTTCAGTTCAAATTTTTAAGACTTCAATTTAATATGATGTTGTCAAGTGCATCGAAAAATTTGGTATTCTTTTTGTGATTTTGTTATGTCTGTATTTATTTAAAGTAATACTTCTGCTTTGCGTTTATTTTGTGCTTTTTGAATACTACTTTTGATGTCCTTACTAAATGTTGTTATTTTTCTGTAAATATTTATTTTTAACTTACAATTTGTAAGCCTCGTGTAATATTTATGGAAAACGAGGTGATTATTTTGAGCTTCAAATAAAAAAAATTATATGATTCCGAGAATGCTGTACAAAGTAAACAATCCGTGAAATAAATATGCCTAATGATTTATTTACAGCTCAATCTTCAGAAATGTATTTTTTAAATTTATAAAATCTATGCTTATACCCGAACCGAACTATCTGTTTAATGTCAAAGTTTTGGAAATTTTTTTATAAACATGATATTATAGTACATTTTAATGCCAAGGAAATTTTAGTTCTCTATATAGTATTAATTACACTTTTAAAAAAAAATATTTCACTCATTATATGTTGTGAGTAAAAAAAAAAAATGAACCTAAAAGTCGATCTCTTGAGAGCCATTGTAGAAAAGCACCAGTAGCAATCTGAATTGATGTCTGCGTTAAATACAATGAACATTAATAGGGAGTTCGCAAAACTTACACACACAACACTGCATTTTTAGAAAGATGAATAACTTGCTCAAAACACGTGAAACGAAAGCATGGTAATTATATATATTTTTATATATATTTATTTAAGGAACATTTTAAACATCTACTTACTTAATTATTTCATTATTAATAAACATCACTTTAGTTATTCTTCAATTCTAAACAACGTGGAAATTCACTACCATGCACATGATTTGCTTTGAATGCTTTTGGCAAAACACATATATGTACTTTTAACTATTTACAAACCCAACAAGAAGCCACACAAAAAGCATGAACAAAAATTTATAATTTTTCGATTTTTATCTGAATTCGAATATTTTTTTGCTTCCAATAGTAGAAGTAGATATGAATCATTTCCACTTTAGGTTGGGTTTTTTTTTTGTACTTAAAATGGAAACTTATATGAAAATAAAATGTCCACGATCGTTTTGACCATTAGTTTTGCATTTAATGTCCTTTTCAGATCTAAGTGAATAAACATGTCATTTTTTTATAGAAAATGATTTAACTAAACTAGTGATATTTGATTTTAATCTCCTTTCTGTTTCTATTCGGTTCATTTGCATAATATTGTCCTTCACTTGTATGCCTTTTAGCTGCAAAATTAACAATTTTATTGATTTTGATAAATGGTTCAAATTAAAGTTTTTTTAAGATCGGTGCTCTAATATGGCGCAAGTTTTTAAAATGAACTATTTGTGGATTTTATTAAGCGAGCAAAAACATAAAATTCATAATTTGTTTTCGGATGACATTGAATTAGTTTTCTCAAAAAATTTACATCTATAATCATATGCAAATTTAATTCAGGTAGAAAATATCACAATGAAGATTGAAATAATAAGTTTTTTGCTGAGTAACTTTGAATGAGTTCATGTAACCGTAATGAATTTCAAATAAATCAAGAAGCAATTTAACACCTCACCTTATTATTGCAGAGAAGTCAAAGAGATTTAAATTTTTCAGGTGAATTAAAATCAATGAAGTCTAGACATGTTTTTATTAACAATACGAAAAATTCTGAAATGTATGCAAAAAATGCATTGAATCCTACATGAATTGACTAATTATATTAACTTAAAATTATACAGCATATAATTCACGTCTTGGCCTGCTTTCTGAATGTTATTAACAATATGAAAAATCGTCAAGAAACTACCATAACAGAATTGACTGAAAGCTATACAGCATGTAATTCCCGTTTTGACATGTTTTCTGGGTTTTATTAACAATATGAAAAAATCGTCAAATAAATGTAAAAACAAAAAAAAAATGTATTGAAACCACCATAACAGAATTGAAGACGTCCCAAAGCATTATACAGATAAAAATTAACTTGTAGTGACAAGTTAATTTTTATTTAAAATTAAAATTCCATGTCGTTGTAAATTGAATACTTTAATTTTTACAGCACCATAACTCAACATTTATTATCTATTGGATATTCATCATTTGATAAAGTTTTCATGTATATATATGTAATAGCTAAAATAATTTAACATGGTTTGGATACTTTGAAACCGTTTAAAATTTCTAACTAATAAATACAACAATATTAATTTAAAAATCTCATTTAAGGTTTACCTTAAATATACGAAAGGAAATTTTTACAAAAATGATCTAAAATAATAAAGCTAAAGAAATGATTCTTTTATTTAGATATTCTAGCTACGTTCATAAAATATTGAAATTTATGTGAAAAAAAGTCAATTACAATTATAATTCGACCCCCAATTGTGTAGGAAGTAAACATTTGTTTTAAAAGCAGAAATAGGACGAATCGACTACTTTTAGGTGTGACAGTCAGTCTTAAGCTAAACGATTTTGAGAGAAAAATAAAAGGTTTAATAGTTAATGTAGAATGTTATTTATCTCATTTTCTTTTGATCTTAAGTATTTTAAAAGTTTAATGCTTAAAAAATAAAATTATTTTTATTGCAATTACCCCCCCCTCCGAAAATGCTTGTTTCCCCTATTCCGTTTGGATTTGTCCGATTTGGGAGCTTGCCAATTTTCCATGCAATCGGTGGTCGAACTATTCAATATTTTTTTAAATAAATTGCATGATTGTTGAACAATATCAAATATAAAAACATAAAACAAAAGATATTTGTAATTGATTTTAATTTAGTTCACATCACAAAGTGTGTAATTTTTTACAATGATTCAATTACTGGTTAATAGCTAATTTAACATAGATTCTTGATTTAGACTTCTGTTTCGCCATATACAAATATAAAATATTATTTATATTCTCATTTTGCAGCTTTCTGAATTGCATGAAATAAACAGAACTGTTGAATCTCTTAGCTTAATTTAATATGTTGTTTAATTTTGATAATAAAAACATCGTAAATTTTTGATGATTAGCACCAATTCAAAGAAATTATCATACTACAAAAGTAGAACAGTATAATGTTAAAACAAAATTAAAGTTTTGATATTTTGGTATTTGAATTTAAAATAACTTAATAAATATTTAAAAAATAGGTAAATAGATGAAACTTTCAGTTTAATTCACAGAAGAAAAAAAAAAAACCGTAGAGATACAGTGCAATATTCTGTTAATAATCACAAAAATGAGTAATATATTTTTTATATTGCCTTAAAGTGATGTTTTTAAATTTCTCGCAGCAGCTCATGATTTCTCAGACAGAAAATCTGTATCCATTAATTAAATGAAATGAAATAATTAAATAAAAAATAATTTGAAAGCAGAATATATTTAAAACTTCCACCTGACAATAACCATTTCCTTTATAATTAACTGTAACAATCAAATTTTTATATAAGTCCATAAAAATGATACATTTAATTATACTTAAGTTTAAATTTATCTGTTTTTTAAAAATTACACATTTAAACGAAAACATGTATTAAATAAATACAGACAGCTGAAATTATATTTCATAATGCCTATTTGAACTTCCCCATTCCATGAGCTGCCGTAAGAATTCTTTTGTAAGCCAACAAGCAAACACCAATATTATAGGCCAAGCAAGACCCACATTTGACAAAGGGCTCTAAACATGAACACATAGATGGATAGGAAAATCACACTACTATTATTTTTCAGTCATTCACTATGAAATAGAAACAGCATATCCATTTCACTACTTAAGAATTTTTAATATATTTTATAACCCACCTGCTGATTTTTGCACCTTTTTTTTGATGACAAAATGGTCCATTGCTTATATAGAATCACAGATAGAAACCATACAATGTCTTATATACAAACCAGAAACGAAAAGTTTTGAAAAAGTAATCATTTACTAAACAAAAAAAAATATTAAAGAAATCACAGTAACATATTCTGCATTTTTCAATAACTTATTCGTTTCTTAGTGAGCATGTATAGTTAAATATTCCTGCAAATAATTTTATGCGCAAGAAAATTTTGCGCGTTGTGTAGCATATTATTTATTTCATCTATATCATTGTGTTCGAAAACTTTCGTCATTATCATAATTCTTTTGACTGTATTCAAAAAGAGATGTTTAAGGTGTTACGAACAATTTCATTTTTAATCTCGAATTTAGTTAATAATTTAAAATTATCTCTATGATAGTATATTATCCAATTTTCAATACGCTATTCAGTCTATTAATATTCTTATCTGCTGAGAAACATCAATTACTATGAATACCATTAGGTACTTCTCAATCTTATCTTAATTTTTATGACTAAATTGTAATAACTATCGATGATATTTGATAAATAATAACTGAGCTCATGAATTGGCTGCAAGCATGCAATGAATTTCGATGGGCTTTCTTGTTATCATAAATGCATGAAGAAACAAATAAACTCCCCAGTAATGATTTAAGATAATTTTTTTCAGAAATAATATTTATTTTAGATAAATGCTTTTGACCATTTAACTTGGTTCATCCTTCATAATTTATTTTTGATGTCTAAAAAGCATTAATCAAGCATTAATTCCATTTGCTGAAATATATTTAGGCAACAGATAATATCTTAATCTCTAAGAAACAAAATGTCCGTCTTATTGATGGTAAAATCTCATTTCAAATTCAAACTGCTCACTTTAAAATAAAAAAAGTTCTCATCATAAAATAAATTAAAATAAACGAGTAAATGAAATGAAGAATAAAAACTAATCAAATGGAAAACTGGTTGACATTAGACGTACACTACACTAGATGACATTAGACGCACTGGCACTTTTTCATTCTACCTCACTTTTTATATGTGGAATCCATTAAAAGTGCCGTTCAAAAAAAAGAAAGTGGGGTCGACAATTCCACGAAAAAACCATCCAAAGAAAGCTGTCGGAAGCCTAAGTTTTCGCGTGATTACTTTATTGAATATACTATATCATCGCACCGCCAATCGGCTGACAAAACAGGACCTTTGTATCAGCAAGTGGGTTATAGATGAGTAATATATTTATTTCACCATTACTGTTATGCTAAATCAAAATAGAACAGTGTGATTTGGTTTTCGAAGAGAGTGATCGGTTACATGTCTCCAAAGATGCCGGCGAAGGTCTTTCGAAGGTTGCGCATGGTGTCTTCGCCGTCTTCGGGCCCTTTCTCTGTCTTCTCGCCCTCCGCTTGCTGCTGAGAATCCCTGCGGAACAGGGAGGGGCCGACCCCAGCGGGGCGCCCTGCTGCTGCCGCCACGTCCGAGGCCGAGGTCTGAGATGCCCGGCGTGGAGTAGGCGGAAGGCCTGGGGCAGGGCCAGGCGGGGGTGGACCTGGAGGGGGACCACTAGGGGGTCCCCTAGCCGCCTCCTGACGCTGAGGCACCGGTGGAGGAGCACCGGGAGGCTGCAAAGAAACAAAATGTAAACATGACTGATCCTGTAAGCATTAAGTGAAAAAAATTTGGTCGGATTCATTGATGTTGATTTCATTCTTTTATTCTCATGTCAGGAAAGCATTTGTAATGAACTGTGAAGAGTATATTGTAATAAGCATACATTAAGTACATGAAAATAGATTCAGTGCTGCTCATTTTATAAGTAATGAAAAATTAAACATACTCCGATTAATCATAGTTTAAAACTACAGTCAAATAATGAGATTAGTTATATCCCTAATTTGAAATTCCTTCTAAAAACACAAACATCACACATCAGTCAATAGTCACACGTCAGTTGTCACAAACATCTTCTAAACTTATGTGCTTATCCTCTGCTTGTGCAAGCAGCGCCATCTGTAAAGCTCTACGGGGAAACCCCGAGTCGACGAAGAGTTGAGTGTGTGTGTAAACAGAGAAGTAGTGTTACGACACCATCCTTGAGTGTGATGGCGGTCAAAATAAATGTGAAAATATTGCAGTCCACATCTTGTTTTTAATTCAGTTAAATTCGTGTGAAAGATCTATCGACCATCCTCCATTAACATAGTGGTAAAAATTAGTATCAATAAACGAAAAAAAATAAAAACAATATTCTTTCTTTACTTGTTGCATTCATTTGGAGAGATGTGAAGACTTTTTAAAGTAATGCAAGTAATTTTCTCAGAAGTATTAAAAAATTGCAAACAAACACCTTATTATTATTTTTTTCCTGATTTTAAATTTTCTTACTTCAAGACTTAATTCAAAAACAAAAGACTACAAAAAGTTTCATGTAAAGTTATAAATTATTTTAGTTAAGACCATAAGCATAATCATGATCTTAAATATGCTGTTATTTCGTTAAGAAAAATTATTAATCAGAAAGAATCAATGTAAATGGTTTGAAGTAATTGACTTTTTATTGATTAACTGTTTTGATAAGAAATACAGATTTCATTATTACTTAAGGAAGTTTCGTTTTTAAAAGTTCATTTGAAAAAAAGTATTTTACTTTCTTTAAAAAATTGCTCTTTTCTGTTTGAAAAGAAGATAACAAAGATCAAATTTAAGATAGATGATGTTTTTATATGTTGCATCAAGAAATTTACATGATATACTTGCATCGTTAATAATAAATATAATTTAGATTTTATAAGCTCTCGTTTTTGCTATTTTATGAAATCAATAAAGTAAAAAAGGAAATTATTCATGGCAGTAGATATCGCATCAAAAATTTTGATAGTACGCAATGAAATGCATCAATAATTCTTCGGAGTTCTTCATTTCAGTCATACTAATTAAGAGTTTCATTATGGATAATGACGAACTAATGAAAACTAACCCAAAACTTTTTTACGTTATAAAACTTTTAAAAGTTTAAAAAAAAAAGAACATAATTGGATAATATTAAATAATATATTTAACGCAAAAAAACTATATGGTTTTAAATTTGTCACACAATAAAAAAAAAGATGAAAAGCTTTGTGAGAATAACGTTCGAAAAGAATTCTGAAGTGACTTAGAAAATAAGAATGTTATTTCTTCATACGAATAAAAGGTAACCCAGAAAGTACAGATAGAATATCAAAACTTAAAGAGAGAATAGTCTTGAGCAAGCCTATGTCTGTTTAGGAGCATCAGAGCGTTTAGTAGAGATGGTATCAATGTAGTTTCGTTATAAGGAAGTATTTATTGAATTGTTGTAATATTGAGGCATTTGTTTTTGAAATACACAAGATTGCATCACGAAAAAAAAACTTGGGAGAAAACTTACAAAGGACTTTGTACTTTGAGAAATTAAAAGTTTTGAAAATGATTCGATCAAATGAAAGTAAGGACAAGCTAGAATCAAAATTGTTAATTATTATCTGTGTTGTGCTTTTGCAATTAAATAATTTTGTGAAAGGGGGAATTAGGGTTAATTAGGGCAGGCGCAAGTTATATAACAATTATTTATTGTATTTTAAATTACATATGGACAAACATCAAAAGGTAATTACAAAATATACTGCTCAAAACAATTAAGGGATATTATGATTTTGGGTATAAACTGCTGATGAAGAAATGTTTTGAGACTGATATATGATGTATAGGTGTTGTAAAATGTGAGAAAAGAAGAAGAAGCAACGAACAAGGAATAATTAAATGTTATAGAAAATATTTATCGGTAAACAAAAAATACACAATTCATGCATATTATACAAACAAAAAATTTCTCGGATACAAATGAGTTTCATTAAGGGGTATGATTCCCCTGACTGAAAGCAATGCCGCATACATACGAGGCATGGAATCAATGAGGGGCTGGGGTATTCTTTTCCACTCCTATAGAAGACAGCTTTCTAACTGCTGAATTGTTTCTGGGGATGATAAGTGACTAGCAACCCCTTCTCCCTAGAATGTCCCAAACATGTTGCGTTAGGTTCATGTCTGAATATGCTGATCAATCCATTCGAAGGATTCCTTCATCGAAAAGGAAATTGTCCACTAGCTGAGCACGACGGGGCCAGGCGTTATCATCCATGAGAATGAACTCATCTCCGATTGCTGCAGAGTAAATAACTAAGGAGGATTTCATCCCTATATCACTGATCTGTTAGTGTTCCATTGTTGATAATGTGCAGGGCGTAATATCGTTCCCATCTGAGAAGTTCCTATGCTCACCTCTTACGGATAGAACAGTGATCTAGTGATCCTGTTGAAACTTTGGTATCAGTAGCCATCTGAAGGTGCAGTTGCAAGATAATGGTTTTCATAGTGAGGGTTTCTTCTGGCAGTTAATGTTAAAATACCGATCTTCATTTTGTGTTGTTTATGTTGTTACGACAACAGCCCGATCTTCCGCGAACATTTCCAGTTTCTAAAAACCGATTCCATAGTCTGTAAATGACACTGAGATACTCCTAACTTTTCCGTTACAACGGATTGCGTTTCACCAGCGCCTAAACGACCAATGGCCCTCCGGGTTAGCATTTCTATGTTGCTGAGACATCGCAGTCACTGTTACAAAACATTCACTCCTTTTATAAAAAAAAACAGTTTTCAAAGTCACAGACTAAATTTTCGTATTCCCAATTTTGTAAACATTATAATTTTCTTTTTTAACCTTTTCTATTTCATTTTTGTAAAAAAAAAAAAAGTTGTCGATTATATATGGTTATTTCATATCGAATTAATAATATCCCCTAAATGTTTTGAGCAGTGTAAACAGAAAGGTGTGACATTGAGCCGCACAAGGACAGTTCTTGGCCAATACTGAGGAAGTTCAATCATTATAAAAGGGCGCTAATGATACGCTGCAGTAAGTGTTGCCAGATGTACGAAAAGGAGCTGTTACAATTTTAAGAAACAAAACAATTCATTCTTAAAACTAAAACTTATCCATACTTTACCATTAATAATTTTTCTATGGGTTAAATACGCCATAATATTTGCAATTACAAAGTAAATTTTTAAACCATTACTTTTGAGGATTAACAATGAAACACGAAACAAAATTTGTATACTTACATTTTGCTGATGGGGTATTCGTTGCTATAAAAAGAAAAAAAAAATAAGATATAATATTTTACTTATATATAATAATATCTATGCAATACAAAGCAATTTATATGCACAATGTTGTTTTCAGTTTAAAATGTTATTCTTGAAAGCATAAAAATGTTTCAGTATAATTGCAAATAGAATATTATTTGATCGTAATATAAAACATCATTTATTTTATGAAAACATAGAAAGTTATAAAAATGAAGGACATCGAAATTGATGCTTGGACCAAGAAAAATAAAAGGTAAGAAATTTTCTCTTACTGTCATAAATATTTATTACTTTTAACTTCATCTTTACTGAGTTATTTATGGAAATTAGTCACCCACTAGCAGTTAGTAGGAGATTTATAAAAGCTGCCCAAGGACATCAAGACAAGAAAAAGAATTGTGGCTTTCGTTGGGGAAAAAAAAAAAGATACAAAATATCTATTTTTTGATACATTTAATATTTAGGTAAGTTACGTTTTGATTCTGTTTCATAGCATAATAGTGCTTCCAAAATGTGTAAAAACTTTTAGTAACAAATCACTTAAAACTTTTATTAAAAGGTGTTGTTTGTCTTATGATTTTTGAGTGTTTGGTATAATTGATACAATTCAAATGGGACGAAAAAGCGAAGTATATAGTTCGGAATCACCTTAAAACATGGAAAAGCAAGTAGAATGATACAATGCTGAATGGTGATTGATGGCATAAGAACAATCATTGCTTATGAAGGTCGAATGAATGGTCAAATGAACGTTAATGTACTTGTTGAATATAGTCTTAAATTTTAGCATTATAATGCAGCATGTCACATATCATGGGCTTTAACGATGTCGATTCAGAATAACAAAAATGACATTTTAGATGGACTACCATAATTTCTAGACTTTGACCCAACCGAACTTTTATGGAACCTTTCAAAATTAAAGTTACCTCAACTTAATAACTTATAATTTCAACGAGTTTGTACACATTTTTCTTTGATAGACAAAACAACTTTTGATAGATAAACATACGTTTTCAAATTTATTATCTATTTTGCCTTCTCCTTAGTTAAAAAAGAAAACTGACGTGACTTTTTTGTCAAAATATATTTCATTGTAGTTTTATCATTTTACTTTTAAACAGTAATATATAAGATTGGCAAGCTTTTTTTTTCTGTAACATCCAAACATTTATTGAAAACGATTTCCGAGAAGTATGGAATGGTATAAATGTTGAAATTTAGTATTTAGCAAAAACAATATAGTTGATGCTGCCATTAATCTAAAATGCATCATCAGCAAATACTAAAAGACTGCATAATACTTGTCTACGATTAATGATGAAAAGCTATGTTTCAATGTACATTGAAATTTTTAAAAATATTTGAATTTTTAGGGTGCTTTATACTTTTGTGCAAGATTGTGGTTTCCATCATGCTTTAAAATTTGTTCCTGTATTCCACGAAATATATATCACAAGTAGATAATTAAATGTTATATCTTCTAAAAATTAACTGTATTACAGAAGATATTTCAATTTCATTTCATACCTGGGGTGACGGCGAATGTTCTGTTGTTTCTTCTGCACCAAAGCTTGTGACGCTTGTCCTAGAGGTCTGTTTTCTGCAAAAGAAAAACAAAAATTCATAAAAAATAACAGTAAATAAAGTAATTCAAATGAATTTTAGTTTGAAAGAGTAACTCTTGAACTACAGTTTTCAGGATTTCAACGAGTTTGTGCATAATTTTAATTGCTAGACAAAACGAAATCACTTTATAACAATACGCTCTCAAATTTATTATATATTTTGTCTTCTCCATAATTTAAAAAAAGAAAACTGACATGACTTATTCATCAATGAAATATATTTCTTTGTAGCTTTGTTATTTTTTACGTTTAACAGTAATAAAAGATAAGCAAATTTTTTAATGGAATCTAATAGTTTTAAACTTTAAGAAGAACGACGGCGAACTAAGTATAACATTCATTGAAAAGATAGCTGCGAATTCCAGAATAATTATTTGATTACTATTTGTATTTTATTTACCCTCTTCCAAAGTTCTAACTGCACAGAAATGGCTTTTAAAGTTGAGGGTCACATAATTTTGTTGGTGTTTTTTTAAATATATACATTGAAAAGTCAGAAAACGCCATCCGAATGAGGGGCCAAATGTACCTGTAGAATAATTGGGATCTTGAATTTCGGAAAAAAAAAGTGACACAACATGAATGGCCTTAAATTGATGTAACATGCCATACATCACGGGCTTTAGTGAAGTAGATTCAGAATAAAAAAAGTGACATTTTAAATTGACTACCATAACATAGACATTTTTTTTCTTTCTTTAACTGTAAGAAGTGTTAAATACAAATTTTCATTAAAAATATTATATGGTCAGAAAACGGATTAGGCATTATTACGATTATGCTATTGATATATAGCTAATTTTATTCTACTTTCATGTAAAATTAGATATTTATTATTTACAACCCCAGAAGAACTCCCCCTAAAGAAAAAAAAAAAAAAAAAAAAGATGTGGACGCAAGAAAATAATTACACTCCTGTAACTTGCATAGAATGTCCAATTTTACGTTCAAAAATATATTAAAAAAAACCCAAGCACATATGTGAAAAGTACCAAAAGTAAGAAATGCAAATAATTTTTCTGAGTGACTGACACATTTTTAAGTTTTTAAGTTTTTATTTGTTTTGCTTCAAATTTATAACACTGAAAGAGTGATTTTTAGAATTAATTTATCTCATTGTATAAATATATATATATATTGAGAGTTCATAAAATAAATTAGGAGAGCTCTTCATTTTAATAGTATTATGCAATGTGATATGTCTCTGAGAGATATTTTCAATGAAGAGAGGAAACAAATGCTCATAAAATACTAATATATCAATAATTGAGAAGTAAAAAAAATTTAATAAAAATATGCATTCTAATATATTAGTAAATAACATGCACTCTAAATATGTATTAGTAAGTAGCAGGCATTTTAAATATTCATTAGTAAATAATATACATATAACCACTGTGATAAGTAAGTAAAAAATGTGTAGTAAAGTAATCTGATTTTTTTTTTAAATCATTATAATTTAGGTTGAGAAGATTTAATAGAAATAACTCAGAAAATAAAAATAAAAAAATGGTGACTGGTATCAGAATAAAAGCTATTCATTTCAGTATTTTTATATATTTTTACGTAACTAAAATTGAAAAATAAATAAAAAAATAAGTATTTATGTACTTATTTCATTGCATTTTTTTGTCAAAAATTTTTATATAGGGTTATATTCACAGCATAGGGTCGCAAGTTGGATAGCCGCGCTTTAATATACATAAAAATAACTCGTGATTTGCTTATAATGCAATCATTTAAAAGTGATAAGGATAATGATAAAGTTTTAAAGGAAAAAATACCGGAAATTTGAAGAATTAATTGCTATTTTTTAGAAAGGAATAATTGTACCTATTTACCATTCTCACCTAAGTGGTAGGGGGCTATATATTCTTAAAAATGGGTGTAAAATTAAGTGTTAAGTAATTTCGTATTAAATAGATTTGAATTTGGAATTTGATTGGAATTTTTAATTTAAATTTTAATACATTTTAAATCTTTTACATTAATTCAAGGCAAAGATTCTTAAAAATATGTATAAATTACTTTTCTGAACTTATTATTTGTTATTTTGTTTTGAAAAATAACATATGGAATGACACAGGCACAACACAAGTGGACGCTCTGTGTCATTTAATGCCACCCGGTGCATTATTGTTTTTAGTTTATACTATTCTGTATGATGCTGTAGGATATATGTGAAATAAACAATCCTTGGAAAGATCAAAGTGAGATGTACAGATTTCATCATTTTCTAACGAAAACATCAAAGGAAAGAGAGATCGATATGAGAAAAATTATAAAGTTGAGATTCCATTACAATTTTGACAGTATAATTTCGTGAAAATAATGATCCGGTTAATAGAGTTCGTTTGCACCAAAAGCAAATATATTTTGCTGTTTTCTAAAGTAGTTGTCCATAAAAATTGTGATATGAATGTGTAATATTCTATTAAATATACAGTGTATGATAAATATCTGTCACTCTTTGTCAAAAGGTCACTAATTTGCTTATTATAATGGACATTTTTATTTTCTGTATAATGTTATTTGCTGGTTATTATTTGATATAAAAATGGAAGTTGCAAAATGATCGTAATAAGTAGTTTTCATTGCAAGCAGACAGCCAATTAGCGAGAGCATTAATCTCAGTCAAATTCAAAACTCAGTCAATCGAGCATTAATCTCAGTCAGACTGTAAGCAGAAAACTGACAAAAACAAATAATATAATTAGGAGAAATAATTGGAACATATACTTAAAATAACTATCATTCTTTAGATTCTTCTTTCATAATATTATTAATCATTTTTGAAATTAAAAACAAAAAAAACAGATCTCGGGAAATTTTGCAGTATATTTATAAGGAAGAAAAAAAAGCAAGAAATAAATATTTTAGTGAACGTAATGGATACCATTTGAAATGCAATTATAAAAGTACTCATAATAAATTAAAAATATTAACGCGGTTTTTTATTAAATCAATATCTGTTTTATTCTGTGTTGTTTTTTAACAAGCCCGCGTTTATAAATTGCAATTGGAAAGAATATCATTATTTTCAAGCAATCGAAAAAAAACATTCTTAATTTTACCTTGAAAATGACAAATATGTGAAATATACGACAGAAAATGATAATAAAAATGACCAGGGCACTTTATTAGCATATTATTCATGAAAACAAATTTTCCTCATCTTTTATAAATACATCACGTGTTTTGTTAAAAGCGGAAATGAAAATAACACTTTCCTATTCTAACCATTATCATTGTTATTTTGTAATTTTAATCTTTGTAATCATTTCAGTTGTTTTTTCCTTTCCAGTTTCAAGGCCGTTGTAAACTATTTTTATATTTACTGGCATGTCGTAGCTGCATTTTTAACCTTCAAAATTATTTTATTTGTGGTTTGTCACTTAAAAAAGATTTTTTTAGCGTTGTCTTTACTGTGTAAACAGACGCGACCCTTCGCTAATGTTACTGATCAATTTAAGAAGATTTTAAAAAATTACAAGAGAGTTTTCGAAAGTTTAATCTAAATTTTATTTAAAAAAGATTTATAATATCCTATCAAGCTGCAGATGAACGTATTTATGGTGACCTAAAAATAATTTCATTGCTAGACTTGGAGAACCATTCTTTTTTTCTCTCTCCACATTTTGCTTGAAACGAATTCGATATTATCACCAAGTAGAAATGATAACTTGTTGAATAAATTTAATGAAGTCAACTTAATCAAATTCAACTTTATAAATAATAGCCAAACCAAGGGTGACCAACCCGCGACCCGCCTTGAACATTTTTGCTGGCCAGAGAAATTTATCACATTTTTACAAAATATATTTATTTTATAATGGCCAAAGTAGTGAAAACTAATGTATTAAAAAAAATACATTATGTGTGCATCCATATATTCAAAAATTAACTGTCGAAATTATGAGAAAAAATTGACTTTGATTTTAAAATAATATTCTTGCGAATATATGACAGATATTGCCTGTTTTATTTATGACTTTACAGTTGACCAGCCAACGGCCATACCATGCTGAATATACCGGTTCTCGTTAGATCACCGAAGTCAAGCATCATTGGGCGCAGATCAGTACTAAGGTGGGTGACCACCTGGGAACACCGCGTGCCGGTTAGCATTCACAAATTTGGACCTGAATGGCCGAGTGTCTAGCGCTCTGGCGCTCGGTGCCACAGGTTTCGGGTTCGAATCCCGGCGGTGCCATGGATGTTTGTGATGGTTCGGAATCCACTTTAAGCCGTAGGTCCCGGTCTCCTATGACTGTAAGAGCGTCACGGAGCCAAAGTCAGACTTCTACCTACGGGTGCTCCATCACAACAGAAGCTGCTTCCTTCCCCTTCAATCATGAGTATGTCTGGGCTCGTGGGCTTGGCCAAGTGGGATAGAAAACAACAACAACAGTTGACCAATTGATCAAACACAAAACATGCTCAAACATGAGGGACACTATACTACAACACCAAATATCTGTGCAAATACCCAAATTGAGATCGATTTGTAAAAGCTAAGTGAAAGAGTGAGAAGCAAATATCGCACTAATAAAATAAGTATTTTTAATGATTTCATTTTTTTTTTCGTTTATATTGATATATATTTTATATTTATTTACAATATGCGTTTAGTATCATTATTATTATATTATCTATGTTTAAGTGTAAGAATAGAAGTAAACACAAAAATAATAACTCATTATGTTTCAATTTTCACTCTAAAAATGTCTATAGGGGGTCTACTGTAAATCTAATATATGGATATATAATTTAATATGCGGCCTGCGGAGTTATGATGCATTTCAAAGTGGCGCAAGATCATTTGGGTTAGCCACCCTGAGCTAGACATTACATTAAAACGCGAAAGCATCTTTAAATCGAAATATAGCCGAGAACGATGGTTTTCAATCGTGAATAATAACAAATCCAAAAATTATGAAATGCTTGACTAATGAAATACTTTAATTCAACTTTAGCTACCACAAAAATTAAAAATTTAACTAAAATAATATCACACAAGTTAAAATATATTTTTGCTTTCATTTGCAGCAATATACGATAACCATAAGCAAAGCAAAAGGTATATAATAGATAGCACATGTCTACGCCCACCCATAAGCCATAGGAAATCTATACAGTCATTGGCCTTAACAAGTCTGTTTATATCTTATGTACATCATGCTATTTCTTAATCCAAATTATCATGAATAAAGTTTAACCTGTGCCTTTCATTGATTTGTTTTTATTATTCACTAAATGAGGCAAGCACGGACCACCATATTACTTAAAAAATAGAACTGATGATTTTTGTTGAAATAATTTCAGATTTTGATGAAAGATTAAAATAGCGACCCAGCTTTAGTTAAATAAAAAGTAAAGCACTAAATATTTGAAAAATAAGTTATTCAATGGTTTCCATTTTAAAACAACTTAAATGCCAACTTTATTTCCTATTGGAGTTGGCAATGTCTTCTAGGAAGGTTTTCAAAGCGATTTCTCCATTTACGTTTCATACGGGGAAAACAGAGATTTCTTGCCAAACATCGAGTTAATATTCAAGACTGTGTCGCAATCAACACCGAGTTTAACAAAGCAATGATTGCAACACACTTTATTAATGGAAATAGAATTCGGATCAAATTGCACGCTATGCTGGATAATTATAAATTTCACTTTTCATAATATCATTTAATTTTAGAATAGTGGGAGCATTTTTACATCAGGGTTCCCATGTTTGCAACATAGAGCTCCCCAAAACAGTCCTCTGGTGAGCTTCCTGAGCACTTTGAACTCTGATGATTATTGCTTTCGAGTAATATTTTAAAAGGTAACTGTTCTTCATTTGCATGTCATATGGTAGAAACCCCGAAAGTTTTCATGGTCGTCTATAGTACATATTGGAGAGAAGGGGACACAAGAGATCGACCATTGTTTTTTTAGCATAGTGGTGGACCTATTGACTGTTAATGAGTCATGTCTTATAGTGTCGTATTTTATCTGCAATCAGTCATTAAACTTAGAAGAAATCCTAAAAAGTAATATTGATTGTAAATGTTTTTGTTATTTGACAAATGAAGTTTTTTTTTTTTTTTCACAAATAAATAATTCTTATAATTGCCATTTTGTGTTGCATTTTTTATATATTTGAAAAACAAATATTTTCATGTCAATAACATTAAAAAATTGGATCCAAAATAAGATTCGATAAAAATTAATGAATATAATATTAAATAATACAAATTGTTTGCTTCCAATTATTCAGAATATTGTTGAGAACATAGTTGAATAAGCTACGGCTATAAAATAGCATTTCAAAACTTGTTTGCACAACCTCTTGTTTTTAAAATAGTTTCAAATCGTCGTGTATAATTTGATGGTGTTAAAGAATAATACATAATTTATTTTTATATTTTCAAATTTTTATTTTGGGAATGGAGAAAAATACATATTTGCCCTCGGGATCTAATAATATTCCTTGCCGTGTGCTTGAGATCCATTTTTAAAAAATAAAATGTATTTTCTTAGTCAAATTAAAGACACTTTCTTTGAGATTTCTATTCAAATTGGCGTGCTAAATTTTTCAGTCTATTCTATGATATCATCAATGGAGTTCAATTTCTAGATTACCCAAGCAGTCGTACATTTCCATATCATTATAGATATTTTGCATGCTTGACAGTATACATTAAAAGTTTTGACTAAAGAGTTCTATTTAGTTTTCTCAAAAAGCATTAGGTGGCCATCATTAGGAAAATATTAAATTTTCATTCATTGCTGAATATAGTTTTATTCCTGATGTTGCTGGTATTTAGTAAATGTTTATAGAGCATTTTAACCGTTGTCTTTTTTCCCCACGCTCATAAAATTATACTCAGCTTTGTGTGTATACCCTTACTTATTGTCAACGAGGTTTGAAAACGACTTTAACTACAACTTTTTAAATTCAATTTTTTATTCCTTTTTAATATTTAATTTTTTGCTTTACTAGTGTAGATAGGATTTCTTTTCTTTCTCTTGCAGAATTTTGATCCCTGCGAACAGGTGCTGACTAAACCAAATGGTTCCACACCAGATTGGATAACTGATTGGAAAGCCGGTACATAATGCCGTTCTATTCAGTTGAAAGGAATTAAGTGCAAATGGTCAGAAGGGAATAATAATAATAAATTCAGAGATATAATTAAAGCCCCCATATAATTAAAAGTAAATAAATAAAAACAAAGAATAAAAAAATATTAACAAAGAGATATTAATATAAACATATCTAACAGTTAGTGTTCATTGCAACTGATTCAGAGTCAATTTAGTGAATTCATTTACATTTGTATTGTAGCGGAAGGGAAAGTCAGGAAGCAGTGATGATAGGGGCTGGAACATAGATTCATCAAGAAAGAGCACTGTCTTCGAGTGCTATCGAGGGACTGAGCGGTAAAACATAATCTTGAGATCGATAAAGATTTGGAGTGGAGAAGCCTTGATTTTTTTTGTTTGAAAGGGAAGACTTTTTAGGGTCTTTGATTTGTATTATATTTCTGTTTATGCACTTGCTTGTTGAAGAAGGAATTGAAAATTGTCTTTCTAGAAGAAGTTGTTGATAATATTGAAGTTTGCCTCGGCTGTTGCTACGGCGGCTTTAGAGGTCCGTTTGATTGTGATTAATGGAATTTCTTTTTCCGATGTTGTTGACAAAGAAAACTTTAGATTTCATAATTGGATTGTGATGATGAGCAATACCAGCGAAGAATTTTATTGATAGTTTTTAATATGTTCACGTATAGGATCAGTTTTGAAGTCACTATGGATAACTGAATTACGTCTGGTAATGGTGCCTCTAGGTATGATTCTAAGAATTTTATTTTTGTACGATTTGAATTTGTCTTAGTGGCTAGACCCAGATAGATGCTACATAGATCAGGATCGGACAGAGTACTTATTTGAAGAGGTGAAATTTATTTTGGAGTGATAACTTAGAATGTGGGGAGACTTACATGTAATACTTACATGCTCCTATGTGCTATCTGTATACCAAGGAGGAAACGATAATTTGATAGGCTGGAAAGAATTTACATTTGGTCTCGAGATTATGGGGAAGAGGGTGCGAACCATTTAGATACCACCATCGAAGAAGCTCGTTTAAAATTATGGTAGAATCAAGAAATCAAATTTCACTTGATGTAATGTCAACTCTTTTTTCCATGATGATTTGACTCTGACTTAGGTGCACACATCATCATGAGACGTCAAGGTCAACTTTTACTTTAAAATTCTAAGAATTTGATTAAAAGATTTCTTTTGGTTTAATAAATTCATTCGATCATTTAGATTCCCTTCAATTACTCTAATTATGAAATAAATAATTTCAGTTAAAAACAAGAATTTTCTAAGTTTGTTGTCAGGGAAATTTACTTCAGCTTTAAGAAATTTTATGACAATAAAATGAATATAGAAATGTAATAATAGTTATAGTTATTTTTAAAATGTTTACTCTCAAGTTTTTCCCTCCAAAATTGGTATTTGGTTCAAATTTATTTTTGAATTTATATATAAAAAAGAATTATCATAATTTTTAGATGGAAAATTTATGAGTAAACTACCATTATTTAATTCATGATCATAAAATTTTGCTTTGGAATGCTTATAACTTAAAAGTCTTATTTTGGAGAGAAATGTAATGTAAGAATAAGAACATTCTCAATATTTAAGTCAGTACGTGTACATTTAAAAGCATAGTTAAATCTCAAGTAAAATAGCTTATATGAAAATTGTATCAATTAAAAAAAATTATGTGGAATAGCAGTATAATTTAAAATTAAAAGCTTAAATACTTTAAAATTTAAACAACATGTTTTAAATTTTCCAAAAGAATCAACAGATGGCAGCAGGAGGAAAGGGCAGGTTTTTGCCGGCACATAGTAGTAGTAATCATAATAATAAAAAAGGATGAGTTGGGAACGAATTTTGAATTTTAATAATAAAATTTATTCTTGGAGGACTTTACTTTTTTTTCAATGCTTTTTTAAATATTGTTATAAACTATACTATCAACCTTCACTATTTACTGCGGTTTTCATATCCTATTTGGTACGTTTTTTTTTTTTTTTTGTTTTTTTGGATGCTGTATTATTCATTTCACCCAAAATATTTTTTTATTTTTTTTATGGTTACTGAAAACAGTAATTATTAAATAAAAGAGTAATAATTGATTTTACCACATGACAGTTTAATTTTAAATTAATTTTTATTTTGACCTGCTTAAGTTCAATCATAAAAAAATTAATAAATATTATAGTCGAAGTGTTACTATTAACTTAATATACACTAATCATTAACATTTTACATTAAAAAAATTATTCTTCATTATAAATATTATTTTAATCTACCACAATTTTTTTTTTTATAGAATTGTCTCAAGAAATGCAATTACAGCGTTGAATAAAAAATTTCAATCCGAAAAATAATTTATTTTCATTAGTATGATGTTTAATTTAAATAATTTATTTTATCAATATTGTGGGACATATTTACTTGAATTTTTATTTTTCATTTTAAGCAAAATTCAAAGAAAAGAAAAAGTTGGAAAAAATATGTTCTATAAATTCAATAGCATATATTTGTATTATGAAAAATTGTTTTTATATTAATTGTTTCAACATTTCTTATATTGCTGGTTTGTTGCGACTTTGCCAAAATGAAAAATCTGATATCGGCGAAATTTGTGCCCTTCTAACGCAAATATGCCAAAATGTACAAAAAATAATACAATACCGTAAATAATTAAGTACGTAACAATAACAATGGTAAAGGTAAATTACTTTTAATCTTCTAACTTACTTTTTGGGTGTTTTGAATGCAGCTATTATTGCAAAAAGAAAAATCATGTAAATTCGAGTTTCAGAATAATTCGTCAAATTCAGTTTCGCACAATGTAATGTCTGGATGTATATCATCACCCTTTCAACGCTTTTCATACTAGAATTTATGTCCCATTCACACATAAAAACGCTGTCAGCGCCCCCCAATTAATTAAAACAATACTATAATAACGACTGTTATTATTGGATTATAATTATAATATAAAAGCAAAAATTTAAATTTAAAAATTGCGATAAAAACTTAATATGATTGCATAGATTCAAAAACAAACTAGCAAAAAATAGGGAATTTTTAATATGAGTTTTTAAAAAGTGAAGTAGTTCATTAAAAAATATATTAAAAAACAAATATGTATTTACATATAATAGATCCTTTCTGTTATGACGCGATGGAAAATTATTTGAAGTAGTCCTTATCTAGATGGTAATTTAATTTCATAGCACATGTCCTCATTTCAAAACCCTAACTTCCAAAATTTATTTGTATTTAAAACATTAACATTCTTTTTTTTTTTAAAGTATCCAGTTACTGTGATGACTACTAGATGGCAGTCCGTTTTATTTATAGACAGTAATAACATAAAAAGGAAACGCTTAACTTCACCAGCTGTTCGGAATAGCGAATTGTCACGATTAAAATCAGGTGCAGAGAAAGTTGGACTACGTCATAAAAGGAATCCTAGCAATGTTTAATTTCCGGGCAGACATTTCAAATAAAATGTTAAGTTGTGGTTAGAACTTTTAAGAATTTAATAACCTTGGATATCAAGTGCACATGATGAGAAAGAAAATACTATTGATTTACTACATTCATCACATCTGATTACTTTACAAAATAGAGGATTGATGCTATACTTTTTGTAGTTACAATTAAAGAAAAATCTATTTGAAATTAAGTTTGATTAAGTTTTACTCAATTTGTTTAAAATCGTCTAAGTTATGTAAAAATCATTCGTTAATAATAGGAATAGTCAATAATAAATATCGTTTTGTTAATTGCAAGAAAATAACAAAAATTTTTTTATGATCAGTAGATGAAATTTTGATGTGTTTTCTTTGGTTGGAAAAAAATTAAAAATTAAAAAATTAAATTATGAAGCTTCATGAAAGAGATGAAAGTATTTAATATACAAACATTTAAGATAATTACGAATTTTGATTTAAGATTTATTTGTTTTTACGTTAGAAAAGAAAAACAAGATATTCTGTAAATATAAATAACATTTAGACTGCTAAATATTTAAAATTGATCTTTATCAAAATATATCGCTTTGAAAACAGTGTAAACATAAAACCATCTATTGTTTATCTTATCAACCATAATAAAGAATTCATATCATGGTGTACTGTTTAATCTCAATATGATGCTTAAATATACTCATGGCATTTCTAATTTGAATATACGGTAGCATAAATATTTATTTTTCGTATAAATTAAGCAAGCTATTTGCAATTTAGTTCTCACAGACATGAAAAAGACATTTCCATGCAAATCATACTTACGCCAAAACAGGCTTGCAATATGTCTGCATGCGTTGAACAACTAAATCAGCAATCAAGCGGCGATCTTCTTCCTGAGTCTCTCCCAACAGAGTCATAGAAGATGTATTCACCTAAAAGTAATAAAATAAAAACTCTAAATTTGTATATTCATTTTTTTAGGATTGGTATTTGAATTTATTTATCTGGTTTTGAAAATAATGTTGATGCATGAATATATACATCGTATATTTCTTTCTATAAGCCGAGAATTTTTAGAACTTTCTGAAACTAAAGTACAGGGGTCTGACTTATATACAGAACAGCTCATGTAGTGAAAAACATAGGTACTTTTCTGTTAAAGGGCGTAAGTGATAAATCACTAAATATCGCTACTTTTCGTTTCTTTGGTTATATTTCTTAAGTTTGAGAATTTTTTTTAAGGAAATGAGGTATTCCTTTATAAAAATGAGTTGCTTTATTTTCGAAATTGTATATATTCCTGTTTTGTTGTATAACACCAAATAGATTTTTCACGAAAACGAAAAATCTGATGTTGGTAAAATTTTCGCCCGGCTAACAAACAAGTACCAAAACGTAAGCCAGAAATAGCAATAAAATACAATAAATAATGAACGTTCATTTTTGCTTTTACATACAGGTTTTTTGTATCAAATAGTACTCTTGGCTTATACAAATATCGACTTCAGAAATATAAGGTAAGGAAAATGTCTAATGCCAATAAATATATTTGAAATTTATTGCTAAAAATGGGATTATGTCATTCAGTTACCTAAACCAAAGCAAAGGAGTTTGCTGTTGTTAATTCCATATTAAATATGTCTGCTGGAAAATCCCTGCATATTGTTTGAAAGAATTATAAAAGCATGCAAATCTCATAGATTACATAAGGGTTGTTCATTCCAACTATGGTGGCAACAAGGACCGATGCTGATCAACCAAACTGGTGCTCCTTTTTTAAAGTGGTCATATCTCTCAAAAAATCTCGTTCCGGTTTTAAAGCATGCTTGTGAAACCAGAATGGAATATGTTCTCACGCAAATAAAAAACTCTTGTTATATGGATATCAGACCTTTGTGAATTTAAAATTTACAATATCTGCAGAGTTTGCATCCTTAAATGAATGTATTCGAGCAGCATTTTTTTTTTAAATATAAAATTAGGTAATGTTTTTTCTCAACATTCAGCAACATAGCTGGCTAAAATTTTATTTTTATTTCTTCATTAAATCGATTCTTCTGATAATGTTAAGTGTAATTTAATTATTTCATAGCCCCCTAATAAAAAAAAAAAAAACCTTATTTCAGTTTCAGGAAGAAAAAACCCCACCAGTATTTTAAAAATTTCGTGCTTTATTTGTTTTAGTTGTTTCATTTTCTATATGAATGTTTGATATGTTTCTAGTTTTGCATAGATACATTTCTCAGTTTTTTAGCCCGTATTTAAAATAATTAAATTATTAAACAGAAATGCTAATTTATCAATGCTAGTTTACTTTTAAAAAATGCATTATTAAGAAAGGAAAAATTTCATTAGCAATGAAATAAATATTCTTCAATTCCTTTACGTTTTGAGCAATGAAATCTTATGATGAATCATAAATTCAACGAATAATGTTTAGAACTTTGTGTGTGATCAATGAATACTAAAAAGCATCAAATTATCATTATCACTATTCTCTGATGCAATTTTTTGCAAACAGTTCCGAAAAAATTTAATTTAATCTTGTATACCATTTTCTTCGTAGGATTTAATATTTTCAAAAGTAAATGAAGAATAGCAAAAGCATGAACAAAAAATGCTATGTATATAAAATTTTCACAAAGGTTCATTTTGTATTAAATTCGGCAACCATGAAGTTGTGTTCTGTTTAGATAAAGGCATTTTTTTATTTAAAAGATTTATTCGTGAGGATTGATATTTCAAACTGTCTTTAGGGAATCATTTCATATTCTAAATGGTTTGTTTGATTATAAAATAGAGGTAAATAAGAGGCTTCGTTTAAACAAATAGACAAAATTAATGACTTACCTCACAATGGCGAAACTTTTTCATTCTTTGTGCCAGATAAATAAAAAAAAATTGATAAAACACCTTACTATTTTACTAGAACTTACCAGTTCCAAGCCAACTAGATCATTTTCTGGTTTAACTTTCTCTAATTTTTTTATTACATTGGCACGCATGGTACTTAATTTTTTTATTTCTTGAGTTCAGCTAATATATATCTTAAGTTCTTCAATGACGAAAACTACAAGAAAAAATAAAAGATCTTTATGATGCTAAGTATTTTAAAAACAAATTAATGTGAGTTCTGTAACGGTCATTTAGTTGTAGTTTTTCCCATCCGCAGTTAATTAAGTCGATTCGTTCACGACCAGCTATGTTGAATGGCTTTTATGAGGAATTCTTCTTTGCCATTTTCATTCCCTCTTAGCTTCGGTTGATTCAAACGAGTGATAAAATGAAAAAAGAAAGCCCAGCGAAATGATGCAACAGCGAACGTTATTAATTCCGTTCCGACTGGCATTCCTGTGGCACTTGAAAAGTTTTGCCTTGTGAGGATTGTAGTAGAAGAGCGTGCCATGAAGCGCAGTGTTCAGTTACTTACTTCAATAATGTGTTCCCTTCCGTCCTTTCCTTGAATAGCCTCGACAGCACAGATGTCCAGGCCTCCGAAGAGCTCGGAGACTTCATCCACCCATTTCTTGTAGCGTTCCGTCATTGGGATTTGTTCCAACATTGCAGAGCCCATATTTGCTTTCCACTCCCAGAAATGGATTTGCGCCTAGATGTTACAAAATGGAGCTCTCAATAATTTGAATAGAATTGACATTCGTTTTCTTACCTCCATGCCAATCAGCAAATCCATCGCTCCCGAACCATACTACACACTAAAGCTATTTGCTTGCAGTAAGTAAATAAAATGGATGGTATTTCGTATGTTCTACTAGAAGCTTAGCTAGAGTTAAAAAGCTACTTATATGACCATAAAAAACTTGCAAATTTGCATACATTTATTGTGGAAATTTTATTGAATTTTTATTTAAAAACTACATCAAAGTTTACTTAAAGATTAATAATTCTTAAATAAATACATCAATAAATATAAATAAAGAAACAAAAACTTAATAATGTGAAAAGTCATTTGTATAAATTGATTTTTTATGCATCGACTTATTGGGAACACACCGTAGGTTAAATGTTTGATCAACTACATGACAAAAAAGAGTAACTACTAAAATGTGTACCAAAAATGTTTGTTGTTGTACAAAAATTGTTTGTTGTTGTATTAAATTGTTTGGTGTTGTACTAAATTGTTTGGTGTTGTACTAAATTGTTTGGTGTTGTACTAAATTGTTTGTTGTTGTACTAAATTGTACAAAATTGTTTTGTTGTGTATAAAAAAATGTATCTTACAGAACAGTGCGTTTCATAGACCTGAAAATATGGTATTGTAAATAAAATTTATATTTTGCAATCTGCTTTTTACTTACATAAAGGCCTTGTAGTAGTGATTAGGGATACATTCTGACACACAGTACTAATATTACTGAATTAGTTTTTTAAAGTATAATAAGGGCTTTTAACCCAAAATTTTTCTATTTATCGTGTCTGAATCGTTACATTTATAATTTTACTCATCAGAAAGGAAATTAAAAATTACCTTTTTCAAAACAAATACTAGATAACCACGCATTTGAAAAGGTCAAGCTTTTACAAAAACGAGAACATTACATTTGATGGAAACAATAATTTTGAAAGATTTAAAATAATAAGCTTTCGTATGTATAGAGCTTCATAGGAAAGGGTTCATCTTTTCTTAGATCTGGAATGCCAAATGTACCAAGAAAAAGGCAACAGAGTGTTATTCGGTTAGTTTTGGTTAGGGATTAACAAAACTTGTGAGATGATAAATGCATCGTGGCTATTTTTAGATTTAGGGAGCGAATGGAGAAGAATGAACCACATAAAGCACAAGCCGATTGTCAAGCACACATCTGAATTATGTTAAATATAGATTTTTGTAACTTTTGGGCTTGTAAGCATTATATAAATGCATGCAATTATGTTATTTAATTTGTAGAGCAATCCATGGAAAATAAGTTTTAAAACTGAAAAAAAAAAAAAAAAAAAATTAACGTTTGAAGACGATTATAATTTTTTTAATTGAAAATTACACTGTATTGATATTTCTCTTTTCTAAAAACTTTATTTAGAAACGTACTATATTTGCTAGTGTAGAAGAACTTTTTCTTTGAAAATAGGTCTCAAAACAGGGTGTGTCTTCTATCCCGATACTCATTTTTTTTATTGCTTCCATTTCTGGAAAATTTCACCTTCCTTTTTTGCTTTGCGAAAAGGGTCAAAGTTGCACGGGATCCTGTGAAAAAACTGAGACAGTGGATAAATCACTTGAGAGGTTTGGCATTAGTAATGGGCAAGATGATACGGAAAATTTGTTGCGTTAAAGCTTAGATTCTGATTCAGAAAAAAATTTCAAGTTTTTCATTAACTCTAGAGATGAATTTCTGCATTTCAACCACAGAAGATTAAGAGGTGGTGATTTTTTTCTAATTAGATGATTAGGTAAGAGCGTTCTCTGTACTTCGACCGGATAATTATTTTACATTTGAAAAATTAAATTTATTATATTTAAAATTAAAGGTGGCACAATTTTTAGATAAAGTTCATTTTCCAGAAAATGTGTAAAAAAAAAAAAAAAAAATGCATCTTACAGACCAGTGCGTTTCATAGACATGAAAATAGGATACTGTAAATAAAATTTGTACAATTTGCTTTTACTTACATAAAGGCCTTGTAGTTGTTTCCAATTTTTTGCACGTGTATGTCATATTTAGCATCAATGAATGGTTCTACAATGCAGTACATTTTGCTGACAGCAACAAGACTAGCAACATCTTGAAAGTCAAAATGATTCTCCACTTTGAGTTTTCCAAGACCACCATGAGCATGACCAATCTTCACGACACTTGGATATTTCACTGCTGTTAACTAAAAGAAAAAAATGAATATGTTAAGTGTGCATAGTTTCAATTTTCCTAAGATACATTTTTTAATGAATCAGCGATTATTCATGAAAAATATTTTTTAAAAATGCAAAGTTGCACAAACAAACATTATTATTTGATGATACGATAAAATTGTATACTTTGAATTATACAGAAATATAGTTGCAACGATTAAATAGAAAGTGTAAAATCTGAAAGTCTAAAACAGCCTCCTCATTAGTCGACCACAGTTTGGAAAACTTGGTGGAACTTTTGACATACCTTGACATACCTTTGATGACATACCTTTTCCCCCTTCTTCAAGTATCTTCAGTTCAAATTTGAACTCATTGTGACGAGTGTTTCTTTTTTTTCTTTTTTTTTTTACAGCATTTTGAAAGTGGGACTTTAATTATGATCACCCTGTATATATATGAATATAATTAAAGTTCCACCAATCAAAAATATCATAATATTTTGAGTGTCTTTTTAATTTTTCCTTTATTTATAAAAAATATGTATTTAATTTTGATATTTTGAATTTGATTTAAATGCACGAAATAAAAATGCCAATGTTAAAATTTTATTCCTCACTATAAATATTGTGAATTTTCACTATTTCGGATGAAAACCAGAATAAGTTAATAGTAGAATAAGACAAATTAGAAAAGCATTTGAACAATAAGAAAATATCACGTGCTGGCTTCTTTCTTTCTTTATTTATTTACAAAATGTCATCCATCAAAGACTCCTTTTTCGAATATTTTGTCATTGTTGAAAATCTCCTCACGATATGAGTGGGCACCTCGTTCTCTACTATTCTAACCTTTCAAAGTCATTGCGGTCAAACGAGACACACTAGGTTTGTTAAATAAAAAATTTGCTGGTTATTGAATTTATTTTGATTTGTTTTTCTGAACAACACTTGGGAAGAGTACTTCGGAAAACAGACTTTTTATTTAGATGAAGACAATAATCGTATGTTAAACAAATTCAGCAAGCAATTGTATAGCATTTTACAATGGTTCCATTTTTTATCTGTCTATCTTCTGTGTGTTATAACATGCGTCAATGAAATACATAATTTTAACTCTTTTGCAAGAATCTAATAATCTTTAAAGAGCTGTTAGTGAAGTTATTTCGTAAACATAGTATGGTAATTCTTCATTTAAGAAATTTAATAAAATAAAATTTGTTTCTCATTATGAAGTTGGAAGTAAAATGCAATTAATACTAAAATAACGTTATTTTTCAGTATTGTAAGATGTGTTATATAAAAATTTGCTGGTTATAAATTGAATTTATTTTATTTGTTTTTTTGAACAACACTCAGAAAGAGTACTTCGGAAAACAGACTTTTTATTTACATTAAGACAATAATTGTATATTAAACAAATTCTGCAAGCAGTTGTGCGGTACTTTATAACGTCTTTTTTTACCCCTAATTCCATTTTTTTTTATCTGTCTAATATGTGTTAAAACAGGGGTGGCCAACCCAAATGATCTTGCGGGCCACTTTGGAATTGCATCATGAAATTATATATCCCCTATTAGATTTAAACACACTATAGACATTTTTTAGTGAAAAATTGGAACATAATGAGTTATTATTTTTGTGTTTACTATTATTCTTACATATAAATATAGATAATGTAATAATAATGATACTAAACGCACATTGTAAAGAAATATATAACACTAAAAATGAAATATGAAAAATATATAAATAGCGTTTGCAAATCAATCTCAATTTGGGTATTTACATATCGTAATGGTTATCGTAATGCAGGTTAGCGTCCGTTATGTTTGAGCGTGTTTTGTGTTTGGTCAATTTCCTTTTACAAAAAAGGATTCGCAGGTGTAAGTTGAACCAAAAGCGCTAACAACTTGGACTAAGATTCTGATTTACTTTTCGATCAAAAACCAACTGTGCGTATCTAGGGATGGTTACTGCGTCACTTAAAGTGAAACATAGAACTTGTTACACACTCATGTACATAAATTAAGGATAATGAAGTTCAGGCAAAGAAAGAGACAGAAGCAAAAAAAATTTGACTTATTTGTAAAGTCTATTCATTAAACAAAAGGTAAAGAGCAAAAAGATGCTATATGTTTGACATAATTAATAAAAATTGCGATTTTTACTCCCTGGAGCAAATTTCAAAAAAAGAACCTATTTACAAAAACAGTATAACATGGTTAGTATGATGGTTAATATGGAGTATGTCTCCCGGACGATGCAATACAGGCCTTACAACGCCTAGGCATGCTGAGTATCAAATTATCAATCTGATCTTGGGGAATATTACACCACTCATCAAGCAATGCCCTCCGAAGTTCCGGTTGACAGGTGGGAGGGGGTTGACGGGCTGCAATTCGTCGGCCAAGCATATCCCACACATGCTCTATTGGATTCAAGTCCGGTGAGTATGCTGGCCAATCCATACGGGTGATATCCTCCAATTGAAGGCATTCATCTACAATGTTTGCACGGTGAGGACGGATGTCGTCATCCATAAACAGAAATTCAGCACCCATGGCGCCCCGAAACAAACGTACATGTTGTTCCAGAATGGCATCCCGATAGATGTGGCCTGTCATCGTTATACTCTGAACATGCAGGTCAGTTCTGGAACCAAGAATAATTCCTCCCCAAACGAGCCATCCTGCACCACCGTAACGGTGTCGTTCAATGGTGTTCTCTTGGTGGTAACGGGTACCTGGCGCTCTCCATATGAAAGTCCGGCGAGAATCAGACTGCAACTAAACCTGGACACGTCGGAAAATATCACACAAGACCACTGTTGCGGTGTCCACAATGCAGGCTCTCTCTACTCCAGGCTAATCGCAAAGGCGACAGTGAGTTGCGGTAAGTGAAACACATCTGACAGGCCTACGAGCATATAGACCAATGTGCCCTAAGCGTCTGTACACGGTCTGCCTTGAAACTGTCGTACTGGTAGCTGACGAGACAGGTCTGATGCTGTGCTCCGCCTGTTTCTTTTGGCAGTAACTGCTAAATACCGGTCCTCATTCGGCGTTGCAACTCGGGGGCGACCTGTGCTGTAACATCTACTCACATTACCATCATCTTGGAATCTTTGCCAAAGCCTGAGATGACACTCTGGGCGATTCCAAGTTCCACGGATACTTTCCAGCTGGGTACGTCCACATTCCAGTCGTCCGATAATTCTACCACGTAAAAAATCATTCAAATGCTTCCTTTGTGCCATAACTATGCGGTTATTGCACTGAAAGGCTTTTAAAGCGCTTGTGAACAATTTTACTTCTTTGCCACCATTCCTTATATACCTCTCTTTTACACTCTCGTCATTGTGACGTACTATCCGCGCCATCTGGTGGTTTCTGTAATTTGCATATTCTTCAAGATGTGTGATAATTCTACAGGTGAAATTTTTATTTTAGAGTTCAATTTCTGTGTGATTCTAGATTCATCCTTAATTTATGGACTTGAGTGTAGGTAGATGTTCCAAGATGCGCGCGCATTATGAGTTTGCAGAATCTAATTTAATTATTCTGCGGAATTCTAACTGTAAACTCACACATAAAACAGGCAATATCCGTCCTCTATTCGCAAGAATATTATTTTAAATTCAAGTTAATTTTTCTCATAATTTTGACAGTTCATTTT
The DNA here is from genome assembly GCA_021605095.1 of Caerostris extrusa. Lineage (NCBI taxonomy): Eukaryota > Metazoa > Arthropoda > Arachnida > Araneae > Araneidae > Caerostris > Caerostris extrusa. Next base: position 2,330 of record BPLR01009434.1, on the reverse strand, counting down.
TTTGAATATATGGATGTACACATAATGTATTTTAATGTATTGGTTTTCACTACTATGGCTATTATAAAATAAATAAATTTTGTAAAAGTGTGATAAATCTCCCGGCCTGAAAAAATATTTAAGGTTGGCCGGTTGGCCACCCCTGTGTTAAAATATGCGCCAATGAAATACATAAATTTTCATTAAACCTTTAGCAAGAATCTAATAATCTTTGAAAGAGCTGTTAGTGAAGTTATTTCGTAATAATAGGTAATTCTCCATTTAAGAAATTTAATAAAAACAAAAATATTTTTCTCATTATGAAGTAAAATGCAATTAATACTTAAATTAGAGTCATTTTTCAGTATTGCAAGATGAAGTTCAAAGGCATTCATTTAAAGCACAAATAGTTCAAGTATGTAAAGTTCAAGGGTGTCTATTCAGAAAAAGATAATTTAGACAATGTAGAGTTTATAGTTCAAAAGGTTTTAATTCTTTCTCGTTGTCTCAAGGTCTCTTTTACTTTAAGACTCATTAGGCTTTTACTTTTAAAAAGAAGTTTGTAGAATCTACATTAAATGGAATTAATACTTTAGTTATGCATAATTTTTATTTCAAATGAGTGTACAAAACCACGACAAAAGATATTTTCAATTTTATAACACAGTACACAAATTTATACCTTTATAAGTCAGCACTAACAATAATTTTAAGCAGAGTAATTTTAACTTAAGTTTATTTGGCAAGCAAATATTGCTACTTTTATCAGAGCCGATACTAACATACATGCAAAGAAAAATGTATGATTAAAATAGTTATTAACGGACAAATAGAAATGGTGGTATTATTCATTTTAAGTCTTAGAGTTTAATAACTGCTTTTTTTAGTGACTGCATATACTAACAAGTATATACAGATTCATACACTTTTAAGAAGTATTTCTGTACAGCAACTGAGCAAATCCCAAAAAGGTTTCTTTCTCTGATTAACGAATTTCAATACTTCAAAGTCTGCTTTGAATGTAAAGTATATAAAAAAATAGTAAAATTTGTATTATAATAGAAAAAATCAAAACTATTTTTTTCAAAAGTTTTTTTTTATAGAAATGAATTGATTAAGTAATGGTTTCATTTTTGTCATAATTGATCACGAATTTTTAAAATATTTTTAAAATTATCAGACATTGCGATTGTTGCTGCAGAGTCTACTAAATTAAATGAGAAAATCTTTATGAACTTAATAAATAAGATTCTCAAATAATTTATTACTGCAAACTGTAAGAGAGTTGTAACGGTAAGCACTGGTTCTTCTGATTCTTCCTCACACATTTATTAAGCAGAATTTACCACAAATTCTAGAATTTACATAAAAAAGTATAAGGCAAAAGTGCAATTGATTTTTTGGAAGATTGTTACCAAACATCGCAACTGTTACTGCAGAATAAATAGTTAATATCTAAATTAAAAGCGCAAAACTTTTATGGCGTTAATAAATAAGATTCTTAACACTCTATTACGGCAAAATCAAAGAGAGTTAAATCAAGCCCCGACTCTGATTCTTCACTTTGTTAAAATGTCAAATTTCATCACAGAATTCAGAATCTATTTAACAATTTGGGTAACACATGGTGGGAGTATGGGAAGTACAAGGAGAAAAAAGCAATTGACTTTTTTAAAGGATTGTTACCAGTAAATGCAATAAAGTCTGTTCATAAATCAGTAGACCCAGCTTCATAAAACTAAGATAATTGCAATTTTTTATTTGAAATTCCCGCCCATAAAATTGTCACCCAGTTATGAAAACAAGTGCATTCTTCCCCTGTGGTTTTACCAAGCATTTTGTTTTCCTTTTTCTATGACGGCATCATTAATGATGAAACTTCTTGTAGAGCTTAATTGCTGAGCAAATCAGAAATATGTACAATATCTAGGAGGAGCTTCTCACCTCTAAATGCACTTCATAGCCGCAAATGGGGAAGGCAGACAAAACTTCGTAATCTGTTGACCAGATGCCTGTGAGACAGCTGTCTGGCCCGGAGTGTTGTCGCGTTCCCTGTGCGAATTCCGCGTGTGTGTGGGCCCTTGGAATTGTTTTTATATGCTTTCTGGAACCTTTCCATGAGGCGAAAGTGTAAAAAACACAGCGAGAGGGTGCTGCGCGATATTTGTAATGGAAAGGTTACCGATGAGGCAGTTTAACCTAGAATAAGTATTTTTGGGGCCATCCTAAAGGTAAGTAGAGAGGGAGTGCCTTTGGTTTTGGAAGTTAGTGGAAATAAAGAGGGCAAAGTTCTTCGAATCAGAATGAAGCTTCACCACAACACCATATGGTATATTAAATGCACTTCATTG
>BPLR01009433.1:0-61516 GCA_021605095.1 Caerostris extrusa | reverse complement strand
ATCATAAAAATCTCATTTAACTGTCAATGACGTATCTGTGAGGAGAAATTACTGCCAAATGGCTTGCGATAACACAAATTTGTTATTTGATGATCAAGCTTGGGCGAATTTTTTCGAACTTTTCCATTCCTGAATCTTGGAATACTTTTTATCATGAGGCGGTTTTAGTTCGGTTATTAAAAAAAAATGTTAGCACATCCAACATAATGGGCCCTTTAAAAGATATTACGTATTAATATATATGAAATAATTATGGTTTGAGTATCTATACTCAAATTATCTTAAAATAAGTATTACCAATAACGTATCACCATATATAAAAATTATCACTTAAAAACCTCATTTTTGATTATCATCAGTGGCATTTCTGTGTGCCATGGGTGAATTTGAAAGATCATATGTATTTCCTTTGGCGAATTCCGAAAGAAAAGAGTGTATTGTTTTTCTTCTTACGGGGTGGGGTTAATCAGTCAAAGGTATTTCAACGCTTTGCGATCGCTAATGAGCGGTACCACATGGCAACGTGGATTCCGAACCTTTTGGTACATCCATACTGAAGCATATATCTTTCCTAACATTCCTATACGTACGATCAAACTAACATTCATGTGCTTTAATACCGAACCACGCCAATCACGAGACACCGAACTTAAACGCTAATCACTCTACATTGGCCATCGAACCCCAATCTTTTTTACATCAATGCATTGAATAGTTATGGTTCAATTAACTATAAAACTATAAAGCTTAAAAGATACTAGAAATTTAAATCGAATAATCTACTTGGCATGTGATTTTTCTTTAATATTCAACATTACCTACAAGTTTAATTAACGTGATACACAAATTACATTTCAGTAGCAAACTGTTTATAATAGTTCTTGGAAGCTGATGGTATTGCTTAGAAATAGCCAAATCTAATGAATAACGTCTCTCTGACCTTAATGAATGGCTAATGCTGGCTGTGTATTTACCAACACGCCACACGCCCGTTATGTGTGACTTTATTAATGTACACAGAAACGCTATTAGGCCGGGACTCCGGGGAAGGCATTGTCAGTGGAGAGGAGTGGCAACATCCTATGACGCTATCTGCGTTTTTAACGCGCACTCAAATCTCCGAATTTTGAAGCTTTGAATTTTAAAGGAGGCCAATGGTCCTGGGAATGGAGCTGCAGAAACTTTTTCCGGGATTGCACAGTAGCTTCCATTCTTGATCTATTCAGACGCACTTTTATCTCTTATCCAGTGCCGTTGATGTACTAGAGGTGGGAACTGCATTGGCTGTTAAATGAAGATTTGAAAAAATTATTATACTGATCAAACATTTCTGTTTATCAATTGCTATGACACTTCCCAGGTTTAATTTTTGGTCTGTATATGATATTATAAAAAAACTTTCTCTAAGTAAAAAATTTCATCCATAAATCTTTAGATTTATTATTCCAAAATTTATAACCATGCTGGTATTTCTACTGTATGTTACTTTCCAAGTGCCTTCCACATTCAAGACATTTTGGTTTATCAGTTACAGCCCTGGGTTTAATTTTGCTTGCTTGTAATTGAGCATCATATAAAAGTAAAATAAAAAAAAAATTAAAATTTCATCTGCTAAATCTTTACGCATTTTATTATTCACGATTTCCTATTATGCTGTTCCTACTGACGCTGTATTATGCTATATATTCTATAATCTATGATGCTGTTTTTACTGCTATTCCAAAATTATGCTACTATTTGAGCACATTGTGTTAATCAATTGGTCCTGGGTTTAGTTTTGCTTATGGTAAAATATATACACGGGTGTATGTGTGAATGATTCTCGGCCTGACAATGAAGACTGCGAGTTTTCAGTTAAAAATGATTTATTTTATGAGCTTCACTGACAAATCTACTATTTAGCGATTCAAAACTCAGATGTTTTCTTTTTACATTTGATGGATTTCAACCTGTCGCCCAACAGGCATGTTAGAGAGGTGAAATACGATTTCTCAAATTGGTTCGAACCATTACAAACATCCATGGCAACGCCCTGTCTCGAACCCGTAATCCTGGCTGGCGCAGGCGCCCAGGGCATAGCTAATCACTCGGGCATCGAATTTTTAAAATTTAAAATATCGAGTACATTTGAAGATATGTGGTTTCAATTAACTATATAACATTTGAAAGCGAAAAAGATACACAGAAGGAATTTCAAATCCAGAATACTTTCAAAGCATGAATTTTCATTAATATTCAGCGTACCTACCGGGGATTTTACAATGTAACTTGATGTTTCTGTGAAATTGCATTTCTGTTCTTAAGAAACACATTACCTATAAATAATTTTCTCAAACATATATATACCGGAATAATTATTACTTTAGAAATAGCCTGGAGGCTCCAATATACAATAATATTCCTAAGTATTGAATGGCCTTTAATGCTAGCTATTTACCGTTACCGTTAGCGCATTTGGTTTTTATTAATGTACACGAAACACTTCGTAAGTAGCCCGGACTTGAAGAACATTAATCAATTGAAGGCAGCAGCATCAGCGCGCTATCTGCATTTTTAACCCGCGTGATCACGAATTTCAAGCTTTTTGAATTTTAAGGGAGCCAAAATGAGATCCTGGGGAAGCGGTTCAAAGCTTTCGGGATCGGACAACTTCTATTCTTGAATGCAATTTAGACGCACTTTTCTCTCTTGCTCCGGTGCAACACTAGAGTTGAGGAACAATTAGCTATTAGTGGACGTTTTTGATAAAATGATGCTGCTATCTGAACACTTGAAGTTAATCAATTAGGGCCCTGAGTTTAATTTTGCTTATGGAAATATAATCAAAAAGTAAAAAATATTAAAAAAATTTTCAATGTTTCTATATATTTTTTCAATACTCTTTTATATTAATACCAATACTTTTTACATTAATTTTTTTAGAATTTTAAGATTATTATTGAAATTCCTATTATGCTACTATTCCAAATTATGCTACTATTCCAAATTATGCTACTATTCCAAATTATGCTACTATTCTATTAAGTTACAATTCCAAATTATGCTACTATTCTTCTACTATGCCACTATTCAACTTATACTATTAACATACTATTATGCACCTATTCTATTATGCTACTATACCAAATTACGCCATTATCCTACTATTATATTACAATTCTACTATTATGCTACTATTCTATTTTTATACTACTATTCTATTATTATACTACTATTCTTTTATTATGCTACTATTCTATTATTATTACTACTATTCTTCTATGATGCTAATATTCAAGTTTGTCCTATTATTCCAAATTATGCTATTATTCGAACACTTTCTGCTGTTCAATTATGACATGAGTTTAATTTTGCTTAAGTGTAACATAAGAAAGTAAAAAGAATATTGAATTTTTTTTTCTTCCTTAAATTTTTAGATTATTATTAAATAATTATTTTGGTACTATTTGACTATTAGGCTACTGTTCAAAATTAGGCTATTATTTGAATAATTTATGCTAATCAATTAGGTCCCTGGGTGTAGTTTTGATTATGGTAAAACATAAAAAGTTAAAAATATTGAATATAAAATTTTTCTTTCATAAATTTTTATATCATTATTAAAATTCTTATTATGCTACTTCGGCTTGTAAGATACTAGAAATTAAAATCAGAATAATCTAAGCATGTAATTTGCATTAATATTCAAGATTTACTTGAATTTGTTAATTAACGTGACACACCAATTCCTTTCAAGTAACTTAAATTTACAAAATAAGATTCTTGAAGCAATTCTACGGAATGGTAATACTTAAAATACCCTTCAAAATCAATACACACCGTCTCTAAGCTAATGAATGGCTAATGCTCTAGCTATTTACCGTTACGCCACACGCCCGTTATGCCTGGATTTATTTAATGTACACGAAACGCTATTAGCCCGGACTCGAAGGACATTAATCAGTTGAAAAGTGGCAACATCCGACGCTATTTGCATTTTAAAGCGCATGATCTCGAATTTCAAGCTTTGAATTTTAAAGGGGGCCAAATGAGATCCTCGGAAGCGGTTTGAAAGCTTTGGGGGATCGGGCAGCTTCCATTCTTGAATGCAATTCAGACGCACTTTTCTTTCTTGCTAGAATACGTCGATGTAACACTAGATTCGAGGGAACAGTGGGTTGTTTAATGCTAATATCAGAACATTTCCTGTTAATCAATTAGGGCCTTGGATTGAGTTTTGCTTATGGTAAAACATGAAAAGGTAAAAAATGTTCGGAATTTTTTTTTCTTCTATAAATATTTGATTATTATTAAAATTCCTATAATGCTGTTATTCCAAATTATGCTCGTATTCGAACTCTTTCTGTTGATCAGTGGGCCCTGGCTTTAATTTTACTTATGGTAAAACATAAAAAAAGAAAAAAAAATATTAAAATATTTTTTTTTTATGGTAAAAACTTATAAAAAATATTTAAAAACATTTATTTTTCATAATTTTTTTTAGATTATTAGTAAAATTCTTATTATGAATGCTTTATTCTACTTTTTTATGCTCTAATTCCAAATTATGTTACTATTCGAACACTTTCTGTTAATGAATTAAGACCCTGGGTTTAGTTTTGCTTAAGTGTAACATAGAACAGCAAAGAATATTTAATTTTTGTTTCTTCTTAATTTTTCGATACAGCGTGTGGTGTGGTCACAGTAGCTGTAATAGTAGTATTTGTTTGGAATCCACTTTAAACTGTAATTCCCTGTCTAATTAGCTCAAAGTAGAGACAAACCATACCAAACATTGCTTCTGAATGCAGTGACTACAATGATAACTGCAACGGATTCGACACCTCGTCTGTCATCCACGAGCCAAGCAATCAAAAGTACTGAAATTTTCTAACTATTTGTTATTTTCTGAATTGAAACAATCTAGCAACATGTTGTTATATCATAAAAAGAAGTTAAAAAAGAAATCCCACCAGGAGAAAAAGACCCCAAACGAATAAATTGAAGCGTCCAAATAAAATAAGGTCCAGACCGAAATGATCCTGGAGCAGCATGCCTTTGCAATCCGACTCCATCTAAAAAGCAAATATGACGCAAATAAATTTTTCTTCATCTATTCCCCTCGTATAGACGTCTTCATCTGATGACAGATACACGCATATATGGATACATGGAGGAATATAAATCAAACTTGTTTTCTATTTTTACGCTTCGCCGGGTCTTCTCTGAAAGGGAGTTCTCTGTGCTCTAAATCTCGGGAAGTCACGCCTTCCTAGTAAGAGTTTGCGAAGTTATACGACACTGTCGCCATAAATTTAGAAAGGCGGGCAATAATAAGAAGACAGGAAGAAATTGACAGTGAGCTAAACTTGCTCAGATACATTTCAAACAAGAAAATAATTTTTCGGGCTGCTCGTTTTTTATTGCGTTATTAAAGAACAATACGCCTTGTGTTAAGTTGCCGTTAGGCCTTATTTATGCCTTCCATTTAATAAACTGAAAGAAAGTGCTCATACAAAGGCTGCAGCGTAAAATATAATGTTAATGCCTCGTAAAAGCCTGATCATTCTGTAAAGCCAAAAATTTATTTTCAAAGGATGTATAGTTTTTGCTTGTTCAACTATAGAATATTTTTAAAAATTAATTGCATGTGCTTTGTTTAAAAATTCGCATTCAGGTATAAGATTAAAATACATTTGTTTTAATAAAGATTCATGATGTAAAATTTTTTGTCGATGCTTGTTTTTATATTAATTTCAATTATTAAAAATATGAAAGTTTAAATCCTTTTAAAATATAGAATTTTCGAAAAATTTATTATCAAAAGGATAATCCATATAAGATTAAAATATAGTATTTTGTACAAAACCGTATGGATATTTTCAAAATTATTTGTGTGAGCGTTTTTTTTGAAAAATATTATTAACATACCAAATCTATTCAGCAATATTTTTAATGTGGGATCACAATGCCAAGTGGCTAGCGCTCTGGCGCGCTGTGTGCCACCTGGTTTCGGGTTCGAGTCCCAGGGTGCCATGGATGTTGTTAGTAGTTTGGAATCCACTTTTAGCCGTAAGGTCCGGTATGATATAACTATAGAGCGTCACGGAGCCCAGTCAGTTTCTTTTACCTACATCATTCCCAAACTGTATAGGTCCACTCAACTCTAGGCACGGTGGTGTAGTAGTAATGGTTCCGAATCCATTCAAAATGTAGGTCCCGGTCTAATTAGCTCATAGTATGCAAATAAAAGACAGCAGACAGACAAACCATACCAAACCTCTTTACTAAAAGCAGTGGCTACAAAGATGGCCGTCATTCCCATTAGCCGCTCTTCCACGAGCCAAGAAAATAAAAAGCTGAAATTTCTAAAGACTTGCTATTTTCGGAATTGAAACAATATAGCAACATGCTGTTATCTCTTAAAGGAAGTTAAAGAAATCCCACCAGGACGAAACGAATAAATTGGGGCGTCCAAATAAAATGAGGTCAGATTCCAACCCCAGACCGAAATGATAATGGGGCAGCATGCTTTTGCAATCCGACTCCATCTAAAAGCAAAGAAATATGACGAAAATAAATTTTTCTTCATCTATTCCCTGCGTATAGATTCTTCATCTGATGACAGATACACGCATATATGAATACGCGGAGGAATATAAATCAAACTTGTTTTCTATTTTTACGGTATTCGCCGGGTCTTCCCTGAAAGGGGTTCTCTGCGCTCTAAATCTCAAAGTCACGCCTTCCTAGCGAGAGTTTGCGAAGTTATACGACACTGTCGCCATAAATTTAGGAAGGCGGACAATAATAAGAAGATAGGAAGAAATTGACAGTGAACAAAAACTTGCTCAGGTACATTTTCAAACAAGAAAATAATAGTTTTCGGGCGGCTTGCCATCCCTTTTTATTGCGTTATTAAAGAACAATACGCCTTGTGTTAACTTGCCGTTAGGCCTTATTTATGCTATCGATTTAATAAACTGAAAGATAGTGCTCTTCCGAAGGCGGCTGCGTAAATATAAAAGGTTAAAAAGCTTTGTACCTAGGTTTCTGTAAAGGAAAAATTGATTTTGAAAAGGATCTATAGTTTTTGCTTGTTCAATTTATAAAATGTTTTCAAAAATTAATTGCTTGTACTTCTTTTAAAAATTGTCATTCAAGTATAAAACTTTAATAAATTGTTTTTAATGTTCATAATGTAAAATTTTCGTTTATGCATGTTTTTATATCAATTTCAATCACTAAAATTATAAGAGTTGGAAAAGTAAGAGTTATCAAACGAAAATCCCATATAAAAGATTAAAATTTCGTATTTGGAACCAAAACAGTATAAAATATTTTTAAAAAGTTTTTTGTGTGTCTTTTTAAAAATATTATCTATATACAAAATCTAATAACATACATTTTAAATAAAATAGCTGTAAATGTTTTAGTTGCTCAGTTAAAAAAAAATTTCCCAATTATTTGTTAAAATTTATTTAATAATTCTTATTAATTTAATAATATTAATCTGGTGTAATTTTATTATTATTTATAATATTAAAATTACAACTTTATTTTAAAAAAAGTTCGAATTCTTAACAAAATATAATATATAAAATCATAATATTCAATTCATATAATGCTCAACTGAAAGCCTACAAAAACCTAAATTTCAATATTTCAATAATTTTTTTTCTCTGGAATCCACGTTAAAGTGTAGGTCCGGTCTAATTAGCTTAAAGTGTGCATAAAATGACAACAGAGAGACAAACTAAACCAAACCCGTTTCTAAAATCATTGACTACAATAATACCAGCAACGGATTCGAACCTCGGCCCTGCTACATACTGGCTGCGCATATTGTCACTATGTCCCGAGGCAAGCAAATATTGAAATTTTGAAAGATTTGCTATTTTCTGAAATGAAACAATTTAACAACATGCCATTGAAGAAAGCCCACCGAACGCCAGATCTCCAACGAATAAATTGAAGCATCCAAATAAAATAAGGTGCATATTCCAAACCCCAGATCAAAATGATCCTGAAGCAGCATGCCTTTGCAATCCGACTCCATCTGAAAAGCAAAGAAATATGACGCACATAAATTTTTCCATCTATTCCCGCGTATAGACGTCTTCATCTGATGATAGATACACGCATATACGGATACACGGCGGAATATAAATCAAACTTGTTTTCTATTTTTAATTTTTTTTTTCTAGGTCATTAAGACAATTCCATACAGAAGGATTTTAGGGGTATCTGCCAAGGATTTGCGTTTCATATGGGAAGAAAAACCTTAAAACTTCTACCAGGCAGCAGGGATAACAATGCGAGAAAGTTTTACACATATTGTCCCAATCGCCATTGAATCTCCTCGTTTATAAATGCGGCTTGGTGACCTTTGGTACTACATGCTTAAGGTTCGTATTCTTTCGATGGTATGTATTTTTTTGTTATAAGTTTGGAATAAAAGGCCTGAATAACCGAGTGTCTGGCGTTCGGTTCCACAGGTTTCGGGTTCGAGTGCCAGCAGTGCCATGAATATTTATAGTTGTTTCGTATCCCCTTTAAACCGTAGGTGCCGGTCTCATATGATTGTAGAGAGTCACCCACATCATTCCCAAAATGACTGGAACAACTCAACTCTATTAGCAATATAATGTGGTGTGGTGTAGCTGAAAGTCCCGATATAATTAGCCCAAAGTGTGCAAGAAAAGAACGAGCAACAAGTCAAACCCTCGTTTTTAAAAGCAGTGACTACAATGATGGCTGCAACGGATTCGAATTTCGGCCATCTTCCACACTAGCCGCTTATCTACAAGGCAGGTAAATAAAAATACTGAAATTTATAATGTTTTGCTCTTTTCTTAATTGAAACACTCTGGCGACATCACGTTATCTCTAAAAAGGAAGTTAAAGAAATCCCACCCGAACAAAAGATCCCCAACGGATAAATCGAAGCGTCCAAATAAAAATAAGGTCCAGATTCCAACCCCCAGACTAAAATGACAGTGGAGCAGCATGCTTTTTGCAATCCGACTCCATCTAAAAAGCAAAGAGAAATATGACGCAAATAAATTTTTCTTCATCTATTCCCCGCGTAGAGATGTCTTCATCTGATGACAGATACACGCATATATGGATACATGGAGGAATATAAATCAAACTTGTTTTCTATTTTTACGGTATTCGCCGGGTCTTCCCTGAAAGGGAGTTCTCTGTGCTCTAAATCTCGGGAAGTCACGCCTTCCTAGCGAGAGTTTGCGAAGTTATACGACACTGTCGCCATAAATTTAGGAAGGCGGGCAATAATAAGAAGATGGAAAGAAATTGACAGTGAGCTAAACTTGCTCAGATACATTTTCAAACAAGAAAATAATAGTTTTTGGGCGGCTTGCCATCCGTTTTTTATTGCGTTATTAAAGAACAATAGGCCTCGTGTTAACTTGCCGTTAGGCCTTATTTATGCTATCGATTTAATAAACTGAAAGAAAGTGCTCTTCCTAAGGCGGCTGCGTAAAATCTAAGGTTAAAGACTTGTACTAGGGTTCTGTAAAGTAAAAAATTGATTTTTCAAAGGAGGTATAGTTTCTTCTTGTTGGAATACAGAATCTTTCCAAAAATTAATTGCATGTGCTTCTTTTTAAAACTCTCTATCAGGTATAAAATTTAAATATATTTATTTTTTATAAAAATTTATGAAAAAATTTTTCGTCGATGCATGTTTTATATCAATATCTATAACTAAAAATATAAGAGATTAAATCTTTTGGAAATATAGATTTTCTAGAAATTTATTATAAAACGAAAACCCCATATAGAAGATTAAAATTTCATATTTTGAACAAAACTTTATGTATATTATCAACAATTATTTATGTGCGCTTTTTTTTAAAAATATTATCATACAAAATCTATTCAGAATCATTTTAAATAATAAAAAATTTTAATGTTTTAGTTTCTCAGTTAAAATGTCATCTCCCTATCATTTGATAAAATTTATTAAATAGGTTTTATTAATTTAATAATATTAATTTGGTGTAATGTTGTTAATGATGATTATGATAATATAAAAATTACCACTTAATTTTTAAAAAAAAAAAATCGTAATACTTAACAAAATCTAAATTATTATATCATAATATTCAATTCATATTATGATGAACTGAAAGCTTACCAAAAAGAAACCTAAATTCCAAAATTGAATAAAAAAGTCTTTTTTTTTTGGCAAGAACCCACGTTAAAGTGTAGGTCCCGGTCTAATTAGCTTAATGTGTGCATAATAGGACAATAGAAAGACAAAATAAACCAAACCTCTTTTCTTGAAGTATTGACTACAATAATGACAACAACGGAATCGAACCTCGGCCCTCCTACACGCTGGCTGCTCATATTGCCACTAGCTCACGAGACAAGCAAATACTGAAATTTCATAAGTTTTGCTATTTTCTGAATTGAAACAATTTAACAACATGCCGTTAAAGAAATCCCACCAGAACGCAAGATCTCTAACCAATAAACTGAAGAGTGCAAATAAAATAAGGTCCAGATTGCACCCCCAGACCGAAATGATCCTGGAGCAGCATACCTTTGCAATCCGACTCCATCTAAAAGCTAAGAAATATGACGCAAATAAATTTTTCTTCATCTATTCCCCGCGTATAGACGTCTTCATCTGATGACAGATACACGCATATATGGATACATGGGGGAACATAAATCAAACTTGTTTTCTATTTTTACACTATTCGCCGAGTCTTCCCTGAAAGGAGTTCTCTGCGCTCTAAATCTCGGGAAGTCATGCCTTCGTAGCGAGAGTTTGCGAAGTTATACGACACTGTCGCCATAAATTTAGAAGGCGGGCAATAATAAGAAGATAGGAAGAAATTGATAGTGAGCTAAACTTGCACAGGTACATTTTCAAACATGAAAATAATAGTTTTCGGGCTATCCGTTTTTTATTGCGTTATTAAAGAACAATACGCCGTGTGTTAACTTGCCGTTAGGCCTTATTTATGCCTTCGATTTAATAAATTGAAAGAAAGTGCTCTTCCAAAGGCGGCTTCGTAAAATATAAGGGTAAAGCCTTGTACTAGGGTCCTGTAAAGCGAAAAATTGATTTTTCGAAGGATGTATAGTTTTTGCTTGTTCAGCTATATAATATTTCCTAAAATTCATTGCATGTGCTTCTTTTTAAAAATTCCCATTCATGTATAGAGTTTAAATAAATTAGTAATGATGTAAAATTTTCTTTTATGCATGTTTAATATCAATTTCAATGGCTAAAAATATAAGAGTTGGAAATAAAAAATAAATCTTTGGAAAATATAGAATTTTCAAAAATTTATTATCAAACGAAAATCCCATATATAAGATTAAAATCTCGTATTTTGAACCAAACTGTATAAAATATTTTCATAAAGTATATGCATGTACTTTTTTTAAAATATTATTAACATACAAAATCTATACACATCCGTTTTAAAGATTAAAAAAAAAATTAAATTTTTAGTTCTTCAGATAAAATGTTATTTTCCCTATCATTAAATATGAATTTTTAAATATGTTTAAACAAATTTAATAATTCTTACTAATTTAATAATTTTTATTCTCTGCGCAACGCTCTGGCTAAAGGTGCCATAGGTTTCTGGTTCATGTCCCGCTATATGCATGGAAGTTTTTATTGGTCCTTAATCCCCTTTTAGCTGTAGTCAGAAAGTCAGACTTCTCACCCACATCATTCCCAAACTGTATAGGGGCAACTCACCTCTAGGCACACAATTATGCGGTGGGATGTAGTAGTAATGGTATTAATGGCAGTGGTTCGAATCCATGTTATAATGTAGGCCCCGGTCTAATTATCCTAAATTATGCAGAAAATGACAGTACAGCGAAAACCAAAGCAAATTTCGTTTCTGAAAGCAGTAATATCAATGATGACTTCAATGAATTCGAACCTTGGCCCCCATCCACGCTAGCTGCACATCCATGCATCAAAACACTGAAATTTCTAAAGATTTGCTGTTTTCGGATTTGAAACAATATAGCAACGTGATGCTATCTCTTAAAAAAAGTTAATAAAATCCTACCAGAACGAAACATCCCTGCAATTATGCGGTGAATAAATTGAAGCTTCCAAATAAAATAAGGTTCTCCTCCAGACAAAAATGATCGTGGAGCAGCATGCTTTTGCTATCCGACTCCATCTGAAAAGCAAAGAGAAATAGGACGCAAATAAATTTTCTTCATCTATTCATTGTTTGAAGAGTGGTGTAATATTCCCCAAGATCAGTTTGATAATTTGATACTCAGCATGCTTAGGCGTTGTAAGGCCTGTATTGCATCGTCCGGGAGACATACTCCATATTAACCATCATACTAACCATGCTCATCTGATGACAGATACACGCATATATGGATACATGGAGGAATATAAATCAAACTTGTTTTCTAATGTTACGGTATTCGCCGGGTCATCCCTGAAAGGCAGTTCTTTGCGCTCTAAATCTCCGGAAGTCACGCCTTCCTAGCGAGAGTTTGCGAAGTTATACGACACTGTCGCCATAAATTTGGAAGGCGGGAAATAATAAGAAGAAAGAAAGGAATTGACGGTGAGTTGAACTTGCTCAGGTACCTTTTCAAACAAGAAAATAATATTTTTCGAGCGGCCTACTATTCGTTTTTTGTTGCGTTATTAAAGAACAATACGACTTGTGTTAACTTGCCGTTAGGCCTTATTTATGCCTTCGATTTAATAAACTGAAAGAAAGTGCTCTTCCGAAGGCTGCAGCATAAAATATAAGTTTAATGCCTTATACTAGGGTTTACAAAGCGAAAAATTGATTTTTCAAAGGATGTATAGTTTTGCTTGTTCGAGTATAGAATATTTCCAAAAATTAATTGCATATACTTCTTTTAAAATTCTCATTAAAGTATAAAATTTAAATAAATTTGTTTTTAATAAAGTTTCATGATGTAAAATTTTTTCTCGGTGCGTGTTTTATGTCATTTTCAATTACTAAAAATTATAATTTACATTTTTTGAAAATATAGAAATTTCGAAAATTTATGATAAAACGGAAATCCCATATAAATGTTTAAAATTTCGTATTTTGTACCAATCAGAATAAGATATGTTTAAAGAGTATATGTGTGTAATTCTTTTAGAAGATATTATTAATATACAAAATATATACAAGTGCACTTTAAATAAAAAAAAAAAATGTAAGATATTTAGTTGTTCAGACAAAATGTGCTTTCTATTATCATTTGTCTATAAACATCTAATAATTCTTATTTAATAATTTTAATCTGGTGTAATACTTTTTTTTTGTGCATATTTTTGAATGTATTTAAATTATCTGATAAAAATATAAATGGTAAAAATATAAATTAAAACGATTTTATAAAAAAAGATAAATTAATTTTACCTTTTTTTTTTTTTAAAGAATTCATAATGTGCTAAATATTACTATTTATCCATGGTTAAATTTTTAAAACGTAACTTTTAATAAAGTATAAATTATTATATCCTAATACTTAATTCATAAGACGTTGAACTAAAATCTTGAAAAATATTATTAAAAAGTAACCAAAAATAAACCTAAATTTGAATTCAAATAAATTATTTTTTTTTTTTTTTGTCGTTTTGAATTACTAAAAATTTACGGAATTCTTTTGCTGTTGAAAATAGCACTTTTCATAGATTCTGTATGGGATAAATGGGACAAAAAAAAAAGCTTCATTAAAGATATTCAATTATCAATAATTATGTTTGTATTATTTTATATTGATAAATTATGATTTATGATTAACAGTTTTTAAAGCTTTGTAATAATTAATTTTATTTTTAAAAAATATTTGTTTACAATAATGACACAAATACACATGATTCGAACCTCGACCGTCATGGCTGCTCAACGACGAGTTCAGCAAAATAAAAAATGCTGAACTTTCTGAATTGATTTTTGGAATTTATTTTTGAATTGAAACAATCTAGCAACATGCTGTTATCTCTTAAAAGGAAGTTAAAAGAAATCCCACCAGAATGCAAGATCTCTAACGAATAAATTCAGACGTCCAAATAAAAAATAAGGTCCAGATTCCACCCTCTAATAAAAATGATCCTGGAGCAGCATGCTTTTGCAATCCGACTCCATCTAAAAAGCAAAGAGAAATATGACTCAAATAAATTTTTCTTCATCTATTCCCCGCGTAGAGATGTCTTCATCTGATGACAGATACACGCATATATGGATACATGGAGGAATATAAATCAAATGCTATTTCTATTTTTACGGTATCCGCCGGGTCTTCCCTGAAAGGGAGTTCTCTGCGCTTTAAATCTGGGGAAGTCACGCCTTCGTAGAGAGAGAACTGCGCAGTTATACGACACTGTCGCCATAAATTTAGGAAGGCGGGCAATAATAAGAGGAGGGAAAGAAATTGACAGTGAGATAAACTTGCTCAGGTACATTTTCAAACAAGAAAATAATAGTTTTCGGGCGGCTTGCCATCCGTTTTTTATTGCGTTATTAAAGAACAATACGCCTTGTGTTAACTTGCCGTTAGGCCTTATTTATGCTTTCGATTTAATAAACTAAAAGAAGGAGCTCTTCCAAAGGCTGCAGCGTAAAATATAAAGTTGAAGCCTCGTACTAATTTTCTGTAAAGCGAAAAATTGATTTTTAAAAGGATGTACAGTTTCTTGCTTGTTCAACTGTAGAATATTTTAAAAAATTAATTGCATGTGTATCTTTTAAAAATCCCGATTCAAGTATTAAAATTAAATAAATTTGTTTTTAATAAAGGTTCATGATATAAAATTTTTGTCGATATTTGTTTTATGTCAATTTCTATTACTAAAAATATTAGTTTGCATTTTTGAAAATATAGAAATTTGGAAAAATTTATTATAAAACGAAAATCCCATGTCAATGATTAAAATTTCGTATTTTGTATCAAACTGTCAAAGACATTTTTAAAAAGTATATGTGTGTAATTCTTTTAAAAAATATTATTAATATACAAGTGTATTTTAAATAAAAACAAATTAAATTCTTTAGCTGTTCAGACAAAATGTTGCTTTCTATTATCATTTGTCTATAAATATTTAATAATTCTTATTTAATAATTTTATCCTGGTGTCACACTTTTTTTGTTAATATTTCTGAATGTATTATATTTATCTGATAAAAATATAAATTAAAACGATCTTATAAAAAAAAATAAATTTATTTATTTATTTTTTTTTTTTTTAAATTCATAATGCGTTAAATATTACTGTTTATCCATGGTTAAATTTTTAAAACGTAACTTTTAATAAAGTATAAATTATTATATCCTAATATTTAATTCATAAGATGCCGAATTGAAAACTTGAAAATTATTATTAAAAAGCAACCAAAAATAAAACTCAATTTGACTTTAAAAAATTATATATTTTTTTTTGTCTTTTGAATTACTAAAAATTACGTAATTATTTTGCTGTCGATAATAGTACTTTTCATAGATTCTGTATGCGATAAATGGGACATAAAGAACACCATTATTTATTTTAAGGATATTCAAATATCAATAATTATGTTTGGTTTATTCTAATGTTGATAAATTATGATTTATGATTAACAGTTTTTAAAGCTTTGTAAAAATTAATTTGTTTAAAAAAATATATATATTTACAATAATGATACAAATACACAGGATTCGAACCTCGGCTCTGATGACTGCTCATCCACGAGTACAAAAAATAAAAAAATGCTGAAATTTCAGAAGATTTGTTGTTTTCTGATTTGAAACAATCTAGCAACATGCTGTTATCTCTTAAAAGCAAGTTAAAGAAATCCCACCAGGTTAAAAGACACCTAACGTATAAATTGAAGCGTCCAAATAAAATACGGTCCAGATGCCAGCCCCAGCCCGAAATGATCGTGTAGCAGCATGCTTTTGCAATCCGACTCCATCTAAAAAGCAAAGATATATGACGCAATTAAATTTTTCTTCATATATTCCCTGCGCAAAGATGTCTTCATCTGATGACAGATACACATATATATGGATACATGGAGGAATATAAATCAAACTTGTTTTCTATTTTTACGGTATTCGCCAGGTCTTCCCTGAAAGGGAGTTCTCTGCGCTCTAAATCACGGGAAGTCACGCCTTCGTAGCGAGAGTTTGCGAAGTTATACAACACTGTCGCCATAAATTTAGAAGGCGGTCAATAATAAGAAGATGGAAGAAATTGATAGTAAACTAAACTTGCTCAGTACATTTTCAAACAAGAAAATAATAGTTTTCGGGCGATCCGTTTTTTATTGTGTTATTAAAGAACAATAGGCCTCGTGTTAACTTGCCGTTAGGCCTTATTTATGCCTTTGATTTAATAAATTGAAAGAAAGTGTTCTTCCAAAGGCTGCTGCTTAAAATATAAGGTTAAAGCCTTGTACTAGGGTTCTGTAAAGCCAAAAATTGATTTTTCAAAGGATGTATAGTTTTGCTTGTTCAACTATGGAATATTTCAGAAAATTTATTGCATGTAGCTCTTTTTTTAAATTTCCATTTAGGTATAAAATGTAAATAAATTTGTTTTTAATATAAAACTTTCGTCAATGAATATTTTATATCAATTTCAATTATTAAAAATATACGTGATTTAATTTTGTGAAAATGTAGTATTTCCGAAAAATTTTATTATTATGAAACGAATATCCCATATAAAAGATTAAAATTTTGTATTTTGAACGATACAGCATAACATATTTTAAAGAAGTATTTCTGTATACTTCTTTTGAAAAATATTATTAACATACAAAATCTGTTCAGAAACATTTTTAATAATGGTGCCTGATTGCCGAGTGGATAGCGCTCTATCGATACGTGCCACAGGTTTCGGGTTCGCGTCCCAGCGGTATCAGGGATGTTTTTAGTACTTTGGAATCCACTTTAAGCTGTAGGTTCCGGTCTGATATGACTATAAAGTGTGACGGAGCCCAATCAGTCTTCTCACCCACATCATTCCCAGACTGTTTAGGTCAACTCACCACTAGCCACGGTGGTGTAGTAGTAAGGGTTCGGAATCCACGTTAAAATGTAGGATCCTGTCTAATTAACCCAAAGTGTGCAAAAAGTAACAGAAGAGTGACAAACCAAACCACACCTTGTTTTTTAAATCAATATTCGACCTCAACGAATAAGAACCGTGGCCCTCCTCGACCAGTCAAAACAGTGAATAAAAACACTTCAATCTTTAAAGATTTGCTATTTTGTGAAATGACACAATCTAGAAATATGCTGTTATCTCTTGAAAGGAAAAGAAATCCCACTAGAACTACTACCTAACGAATAAATCGAAGCGTCCAAATAAAATAAGGTCCAGATTCCAACCCCCAGACCGAAACGATCGTGGAGCAGCATGCTTTTGCAATCCGACTTCATCTAAAAAGCAAAGAAATATGACGCAAATAAATTTTTCTTCATCTATTCCCAGCGTATATATGTCTTCATCTGATGACAGATACAAGCATATATGGATACATGCAGGAATATAAATCAAACTTGTTTTCTTTTTAACGGTATTCGCCGGGTCTTCCCCGAAAGGGAGTTCTCTGCTCTCTAAATCTCGGGAAGTCACGCCTTCGCTGAGAGAGTTTGCGAAGTTATACGACACTGTCGCCATAAATTTAGAAGAATGGCAATAATAAGAAGATGGAAAGAAATTGATAGTAAACTAAACTTGCTCAGTACATTTTTAAACAAGAAAATAATAGTTTTCGGGCGATCCGTTTTTTATTGCGTTATTAAAGAACAATACGCCTTGTGTTAACTTGCCGTTAGGCCTTATTTATGCCTTCGATTTAATAAACTGAAAGAAAGTGCTCTTCCAAAGGCTGCAACGTAAAATATAAGGTTAAAGCCTTGTACTACGGTTCTGTAAAGCGAAAAATTGATTTTTCAAAGAATGTATACATTTTTGCTTTTTCAACTTATAAATATTTCCTAAAATTAATTGCACGTACTTCTTTTAAAAATTCCCATTCATGAATAGAGTTTAAATAAATTATTTTTGATATTCATGATGTAAAATTTTCTTTTATGCATGTTTTATATCAATTTCAATCACTAAAAATGTAAGAGTTGGAAATAAAATAAATCTTCGGAAAATATAGAATTTTCGAAAAATTTAGTATCGAACGAAAATCCCATATCAAAGATTATAATTTTGAATTTTGTACCAAATAGTATAAGATATTTTCAGAAAGTATATACGTGCACTTTTTTTAAAAATATTATTATCATACAAAATCTATATAGATACGTTTTAAATAAAGAAAAATTAAAATTTTTAGTTGTTCAGATAAAAGTTATTTCTTTTAACATTTGCCTAGAAATATAGAATAATTCTAATTAATTTAATAATTCTATTCTGGTGTAATAATGTTTGTGAATATTTATGATTATATTAAAATTTAACTTTGTTTTAATAAAAATTCATGATACATTAAATAAATACATATGCTCATCCATGTTTAAATTTTAAACTTTATTTTTAATAAAATATCAATTATTTTATCCTAATATTCAATTCATATAAATTTGAACTAAAAACCTAGCAAAAAATTCTAAATTTCAATAAAAAAATTATTTTTTGTAGTATTGAATTACTGATAAATTAAGTAATTCTATTACTTTTGATAGTATTACTTCTCAAAGATTTTATATAAAACAAATGGGAAAAAAAAAAAAAACATTATTTAAGTTCAATATTTTCAAATATCAATCAGGTGTGATTTATTCTCATGTTGGTAAAATATGATTTATGCTTAATAATTTTTAAAGCTTTGTAATTATTAATTTAATTTTAAAAAACAATTTGTATTTCAGAAGGAAATATATTTTATAATCATTGTACAAATATACTTAATTGAAATTAAGTTTATGAGTCATATTATCTTTTATCATAAGAAGCATTTGAAATTCATTTAAATGCTAAATAATGTAAAATAATACTAATTTACTTTATTTCAGTTTCAAATAATAAAAATGAGAAACAAATTAAGTTTACTTTTGATTGTAAATTATTAAAATGTTTTCTTCTCTAAATTACATACGGATTTACTACTCTATATTTTGATTCAACTGTAAAAATTATTGTTGTCTTTTAAACTATGACTTAATGTTAATTACTTCATTTTTTATACCAAAAGTACAAGCAATACAGAGAAAATATTTAAAAAAAAAAAAATATCTGTTAATATATAAGTAAGATAAAAATATAAATATATGTAAAAAAAAGATTTTTAAATATACCGTTTTGCATTAAAGATGCTTATGAACTATCAATTAAAACAAGATGATTAATTTCTTTATTTACTTTAGTTTCATTAAAACCGTGGAAATAAAATATTTTCGAAATCAATCTCTAACAAATAATTTTTCATTATTTTAAGCTTTTGATTTTAATTTTAAGATACCTGTCCACCCTAATTAAACATAATTTATTCTGCTTTTCAAAAATGCTTTTCTTTGATCTGCGGTAGTAAATAGAAGCGAAATTGAAGTAATTTTAATAGTTACTTGTAATACTTTTTCAAACCGGAAATGTGTTTTAAGCCCATTGAAAGAACCGGAAATTAGCTTGTTTTAATTTTTTATTATTCCTTATTGGTTTAGGAAATCAAAATTGCTAATTGTCCCTCTTTCTTTTTGTACATTTTGTTTAGTGTATTTATAAAACTTTTGGCAACAGCAATGTCGTTTTGAGTTGATGTTAATATTTTCGCTTTTACTGCGTTGTTTCAATGTTTTTTTTTTTTTTTTTTTTTTATTTCTATATTTTAATATTTTCTATCTCTTATTGTATTGAAATCGATGGAATAAATTTTAAAGAACTCTTACGGGTAATTTTCAATGTAACTGCTTTAGTAAGAAAATTGTATTTACTGTACGCGAATTGGTAATTGTTATTGCATCAAAGCTACAAAGTCCAATTTGCTTCTGATATGTTATGGTGCTTTGTAAACTGACAAAAATATTGTTTCTTTATTTATCGACATAGAACGGACAAATCGCAAAATAGGGGCAGTTGGGATCGGGTGACTTTCTGTGGTGCCAACAGGGGGTATAAGTCGCTAAAAGTGCTGACAGTATGGTATGTAACATAAAAAACGAACATGATTTCTTACCACTGCTAATGAAATAGATGTTTTTGTAGGAATTTTGTTTCTAACTGGTTATCATTGCAATACCTGTGAATGTGACTACTGATTAGATGTTGAATAGTTTGGCATTGTCCATCCAACACTATTTGGTATCGTAAAAAAATACCATTTCACAAAACTGCTTCCAAAATTAAAATCTTATTTACACTTTACGGAAAATGGAATGTTCAAAATAAATAAGTTTTTGGAGAACCCAACATTGGTAATAAATAAAGGAGTAAACCTTGGAATACAGTTGTTCATTAGAGAAGCATGGCACGCCAAATCCACTACGCAGTATTTAACACACTGCGCGGGTGACATGTTGATCGTAATCGAAAAACAAGACTCACTGGAAAGGGACTTGGAATGCATTTGCAATATATTGGATATTGCAATATATCTATTGCAAAAAGGGAAAACAGACAGAAAAATATGTATCGGTGAGATAAAAACAATTTCTCTTTTGTCCTCTCCTGTTAAAATAGTCGCTTTTAATCACATTACCAACATCTTATTTACCACAACCTTTTGTCATTGAAGTTTTGATGGATCGACGTTCCATAATAAAATTGTTGTAGATCCCACTTTAAGTAAAAGGCGACGTGGCGGGAATCCAGGCGGATCAAGTGAGTTTCGAAACTCGGATGGATAATTGAAGACCTCTGCAACAGTATCAAAAAGATACCATAGTAGAGATGGTATTCAATAACTTGCCTGGTAACGGCAATTATTTGTTTCATCATGTCTTGCCCGTTTTCCTTTTAGCAGCAAGGATAGCCATCTTTCTCAGTTTAATTTATGATAATTTGGGAAAACAGCCTTGAAAAATCTACGACAGATGACACTACATTACAAAAAATCGGATGTCAGTTTTATTTGGCCAGTGAACCTGTTGCTAATATACTTTCTCCAATCTGTAGTACTTTTTGTTAAAAAAGCATGCAGCTGTGAAGAAAGTACTCCCTACCTCACTGACCCCGTATAACCAAAATTTCATTATTTAAGAGTTATTCTTTAAAGCAGGAAGAATATAGGGAGGGGCTAATTTCTTAAAAGAAATACAATACTGTGTTTTTCAGGTGATAGTAGCTAAGTTCTATAGTTCTGATATTTAAAATATTTCATCTAATAAATTGATATAATAATATTGAAATTGTGAAGATAATGGAGTAACTATTGTTTATTTCTTCTCATTATACTAAAATTTTTTTCTGATCAATTTAGGCGAATAAGTGGTTTATTTTCCTATGAAATGTCAATTATAATTTACATAAATTATATTAAATATTTCCAAAATTGTGCTAGTATACAGTACACCATTGATTTAAAACAAATTTTATTTTAACTCTTCATATGTAGTTGATTTAACAGACATAAAAACCAATTTGTTTTTTATTAGTTTAATAGATTATCATCAGAACACAATTATTAATATTTTAACACAAATTATAAAATAAATATTTTATATATTTTAAGACAAATTATTATTTTATAAAGGTACTTACACAGCTGTTTAACTATTAAGTAATTAGATGTATTAAATTTCTTATTTTACAAGTTGATTTCCAATAAATTTGATCTATTATACAAGTATTTTTGCAATGTTTAAATTTGACCTTTAAGTTTCCTTTACAATTCCAATATCAATGTTGAACAGATTCAAATATAAGTTTCTTTTTCTTTCTGAATGGAAGAAAAAGTTCAAAATGTCTACATAGACAGTTATTTCACCTTCGGAAATAGATATGTCTGGAAAAAATTCAACAGGAGCAATTCATATCTTTGAATTTTAAGTCGCTATCAGCTATCACTTCTGTAGTTCTATCATACAGTTTGAAATAAAGAAAAGTTTGAAAAAATATATAGTTTTATATTTTCCAGAATAAAGTATTTTTCAATTTTGAAAATAAATAAAATATAAAAAAGTAGCAATAAATAAGGGTTTATTATAGTAATATTTGCATAAAATAAGAGTCATATTTCAATAATATGGTATAATATGTTTCTTGTAAGTTAAAAAAACTAAAATTATGTTAAAATTTTATTAAAACGATTTAATTTTTTTTTTTAAATTTACTTAGCTGTTGCTTTCAATATAAAATATGTCCGATTATCGACACAGATGTAACTAACACATATAGGTTAGAGTTCCGTTTGCAGCTCGCATTGCAGTTACTGATATCAGATGATAGTAAACGGAAATAGCATCCACGTGTGCAATGCTTTTTCAAGGATAATCAGGTTACCTAATAAGGAATGTTTTTGTATTTACACTACGTTTATACGATACGCAAATGTAGCACAGATAATTTCATAAGACCTCTCGGCAAGTAATATAATAACCATATTAAAAATCGGATAAGACAGGATATTCGTGGCAAACATTAGAGAAAAATGTTTTACAATAATATGTATTCATCATTATCATCAATCATCGCAACAGCCCCTTGGTGGGCCAAGGCAGTCTGCCTGATAGCAGATTTCTAAACTGTAGATGTTTTCTTTTTTACGGAGTTGGGTTTCCAGCCTTATTTCCAACACTCTACAGTCCTATTAGACCGGGACCTAAGGTTTACAGTGGATTCTGAACCCCTACAAATACCAATAGCACCGCCGGGACTCAAACCCGAAATATGTGGCACCGAGAGCCAGAATTCAAGTCACTCAGCAACCAGGCCCCAATATATAATACTAATATAAAAAAATAATATAACAATATATTTATTTATATATCTATCAATATATATATATATATATATATGAAATAAATATGAGTATAATTATGAAAATTTAAAGTTAATCATTAGAAAAACTTTAAAAATGCCAGTCTATATGTCAGTTTGTAAATGTTAATTTGATGATAAATAGAAATCAAAGTTAGCTTGAACGTTGTAATACGTAACTTTCAAATTTTCAAATTCAATTTCAATAACTACAAATTTCAATTTTGGGAGATAAATTTTGAAATGAAACATGTCTATGTTAATACTACAAGATGAGTAATGGATTCTAAGAACAAATATTAGACGATCTTGATAGGCAAAAGTGTCGAGATATGGCAATGAGCACATTAGGAATCAGCAAATATAAAAGAGTATGTTAGGATCAGAAGTAAATAAATAAGAAATATGTAGATATGGAATCTGCATTTATTCTGAAGTGCAACTTACAAAATATTTGTCCTTCTATTACACAGAATGTTGCAAACATTGCAAGGAATATTTGAAAAAGTAATTTCTTACTTTTTCATTAATTTTTTTTTTCTAATGCAGCTGGCAAACACTTAGACAGCTTGGTCTTGGATGCCTTAAGGTAAGCGCTGCACAGACGTTACTCACTTTGCATTACCCAGGGGGCGCGTGTAACTTAATGATAGCCACGGACGCGGAGTAACAATGCCCCCGCTGCACTCTACGATCCTTTTAGGACCGGGGGCTACGGTTTAAAGTGGATTCCGAACCACTACAAACATCCATTGCACCGTCGGGACTCGAACCCTGTGGTACCGAGCGCCAGAGCGCTAGCCACTCGGCCATTCAGGCCCACTTTTTTATTAAAATAGAACTATATATTGTTGTTATGACTTTATTGGAAACCAATCTATTGCTGTAATAATCACATACAAAGAAGGAATAAGCAGAACAAAGTTAACATAAAGTAAGACAGTAATTGAAAAGTCAAAGGACTAAATAAAGGGGACAGGAACTTTGTTTTAGTCCATGAGGTTTCTGGCTTCCCAATACAATTCCAAGATTTCTCCCTTGCGCTGAGTCTCCCTGTTCAGTCCTGGACATTTCAAAAGATGTTCTGAATGCATTGTTCCAGTTCTACATATTGGGCAAGTGTTCGAGGCGGGGACACCTATCCTGTTTAGGGGCTTCGCAAGACAATCGTGTCCGGTTACCGCCTCTTTACGTGGTCCAGTGTTAAGGATTTTCCAGCTGTCTTGAGTATTGTGAAAATTTTTGCCTTCAGATTTAGTTATGAGATCATCTTTCAGTTTTTTAAAAAAATCTCTATTAATATATTTCTTGAAAGACTCCGTTGGAAGTTCTTTCTTTCCAATATTCCATGCTATCCAAGAAAAACTATATTATATTCCATGCTTTATAAATAAATAATTATTAACGTCATTGCGTCAAAATAAGAGAAACTTTAAAAATGTCTAATCTCATATGACTTTTTAAAATATATTTGACATATGATGAGTCAAATAATATCTTATGTCAATGGTTCATAATAGTCCATTGAAAGAATATAGGAATATTACTGTTATTTCTTTTTAAGTTTCCATTGCAAAATGATAGCTTTTATACATATTTTATTACCATGATATTCTTAGAATATTATATAATTTTATTACACATTTTTTATTACCATAATACATCAATGTTAATGACTTTTTTTATTTTGCAAAAACATTTTTTTTATAAATTTGCGGGGGAAAAATAAAACTTTTATACAAGTTTTATTTTTTTTTCTACCATAATACATCAATGTTTATGAGAAAACACTTTTTATAAACATTGCTTTTGTCCAAAGGTTTTGAGAAAAAAAGTAAGAATAATCCAGGTTAAAGGAAATAGTTATTAATTGTAATAAAGATTAATAGATATTTTCTTTAACATGTTAACTTGTTTCAATGATATATAATGAAGAACAATTTGCCCCTAAATTTTTGTCAAGCGATATTTATAGTCATCTACTTCAAGTGGTCTCATAATTTTTAAATTTTGCTGCGCTAAAGAACATTTATGATATGACATTTTTTAAATCTTATTTAAAAATATATTTCAAGGACATTAATTTATAAAATGTCCTCTGTAATAAGTAAATATCTAATAAATAAATATATCTGTAATATCTAAACATAAATCTGTAGTAACTGAATAAATTATATTGTTTTATGACATTTTAAAGTCTAATATATATATGCAATTTAAAACTTGTGAAACACACAGACAGAATACAAATTGGACTTAACTTATTAAATTGATGACAGTAATATTTTCTGTAACAGTATATTTTTAGTATGTTTAATCACTATATGAATCAAACATTTAAAAAAATGTTTTTAATTTTTCAACAATTCACAATTTTTTGTTTGTCATATATTTACTTAGCTTCCTATTTAAATATGTATGTCAGGAACATCAACTGACGAGCAATGAGGAAATTTACTACGTTCAAGAAAGACTTTAAAGGAGTAACTGAACCACATTTGCTTGACGTAGTGAATATCACTGAGAATTCCCACTGGACATCCTGTCTTTTATCCTCATCGGCCGACAATCGTATGCAATATTTTCTTATGAAAGAGGAAAGCGATTTTATTCATATGTGTTACTCACTACAATACTGATACAATATGACTTTGTAAAATAAATTAGACGTATGATGTGCCAAAAAACTAAAAATATGGGTCGACAGACGGTTTTAAATTTTCATTGAAAAGTATGCCATGACAATTATTTTATCCATATTATATTCCACGTTTTATAAATGTATAATTTTTTTACGTTATGCCATCAAAATGAGAAAACTTCTAAAAAAAGTCTAATCTCCATATCTATAACTTTTTAAAATATATTTGACATATGATGAATCAATTGATATCCTTAGCCAATTGTTCCTAATATTCCCTTGAAACAATATAGGAATACTTTAAGAAGGTTTTTGAAAATTTGTATTGAAAAATAATGATTTTTATACATAGTTTTATTTTATTACCATAGTACATCAATGTTTATAAAATTTTCTTTTCATAAACAATACTTTTGTTCAATGATTTTAAGAGAAAAATAAGAGTAATACAAGTTAAAAGAAATGTATATTTTTTTTTACAATGTCATTTAATAAAGCACAATTCATCCCTAAATTTTTGTCAAGAAACATTTATAGTCATCATACTTTGAGTGCCCTCCTAATTTTAAAATTTTGCCAAACTAAAGAAAATTTATGATATGCCATAGTTTAAATCTTATTTATAGGTATAGTTTAAAAACATTAGCTTATAAAATGTCATTTTCAATAAATCATAAAGTTTTATGGTATTTTAAAGTATAATATAAATGAATTCACTTTAAAGCTTTTGAAACACACAGGAGGGATATACATTGTACTTAATTTATTTATTGATGACAAGAATATTTTCCGCAACAATATAATTTTGATAGGAATATTTTCTGTAACAATATAATTTTAGGTTATGTTTAATCATTATTCGAATCAGACATTTAGAAAATATTTTTTTTTTTTTTTAAATTTTTCAACAATTCACATTTTTTTTGATAAATATCCGTCAACTTCCTACTTAAAATATGTATATCAAGAATATTGATGAGCGATAAAGAAATTTACTGTTTCAAGGAAGACTTCAAAGGGGTAACTGAACCACAGTTGCTTTTTGTACGGAATGACACTTGGAAAACTCCTGCTAGAGTCTACTACCACTACACCACACCACATCACTGTGCCTCGAGCTGATGCATCTGTACAGTTTGTGAATGATGTGGGAGAAAAGTCTGACTGTGCACTGTGGCGCTATACAGTCATATGAGATAGGTACATACAGATTATGGTGGATTCCGAACCACTAAAAACATTCATGGCACCACGGGGATCGAACGCGAAACCTGTGCCACCGAGTGCTAGAACGCTAGCCACTCGACCATCAGGCCCCTAAACACTTGAAAGCCTACCTATTGTAACAAGACGCTTTACACACGTTATCACAATCGCTATCAACTCTTTTGATGTCTGAAAGTAGAGACCGCATAGAACGCCATCAGCAAACTCGAAATTAAGTGGCTTATGAACCTTTACTGTGAATATTAATTATCACTGAGTTGCAAGTTGGGCAGTGCTACAGAGTACACAAGGCATTTTTATAAGTAAACAATAGTCATCACCATCATTATCAGTATTGATTCTTCTCATCGGCTGAACATAGTATGCAATATTTTCTAAAGCGATTTTATTCATATGTGTTACTCCCTACAATACGTTTGATGAACCAATTCATTGAAAGAATATGGGTAGATTGAAAATGCTTTTACATTTTTAATTGAAAAATACATTATGACAATTATATTGTCATAGTTTACGTGCATAGTTTTATAGTATAGTTTTAAGCATTGTTTAGCATATTACAGTATTATTTAGCATATTACGGTATTATTTTTAGCATATTTAGCATATTATAGCATTATTTAGCATTATTTAGCATTTTGGTATATTATATTTATTATAATTACCATATTATACAGGATTGAAAATACATTTAATTTTTGTATTAAACAAATATTATTGCAATTATTTTGTCATAGTTAATTTGTATAGTATAGTTGTTAACGTTGTTTAGCATATTACAGTATTATTTAGCATATTTGGCCTATTATATTTATTCTAATTAACATATTATATAGTATATTAGCATTGTTTTTAGCATATTAGCACATGCATAGAATCAATTTTTCTATTTTTAGTTTACATATTAAAACCCTTAAGGTGTAGAGTTCTGTAGACATGCTACTGTGAATATTATGCGTCCTCCAAAACTCGGTATATACGTTCACAAAAGCTATGGAAAAGGACAACAGACATAGTTGAAATCGGAACATTTGTTCGTACCAATAATCAGACAGTCTAATTGGAGTTAACATGGCCAATTTGGGTTGGGCATCCTGTTTTATAATCCAATTTATAAGAAGCAAACTTTTTTTATATCACATTATTTCACATAAAATTATCAATAGCAATTTTATTTCAACCGTCATAAGCTGTCATCGGCTCACAATATCACATTTTATTTCCCTTTAACTAATTATATCAAATTTTTCTTTATTTTTAAATTCCTTCTATTAGCTCCCACTCTCCCTATATATATCTTGTTCAAATTTTCAATCGTTCATAAAATACTTTTTATTTCTCCTCTCAAGTTCAAATACATTTTTTTTGAACTTATGATGTTAATACAGTTTTTTCAAATATTAATGCATTAATTAAATTTAATTAATTAATTTTAGTTTTTTTCGATTTAAGTTGCATATATCTACCAATAGACGGCGGCAGATAAACCTTAAAAATGAATGAAAATTATTTATAAAGGATTTCCTGCAATAGAGTGAGAAAAAAAAAGAATTGACTTTAAAAATTTTTTTTATATTACTTGTTCACAAGCAATTTGATTTTCATGAAATATTCAAACATTGGTATGATATGGTTCTTAATTTGTGAAAATGCAATTATTTAAGCAGTAGAGAAAAACTTAATTCGGTGTTTTATAATTTATCGTTAATTAATCGTTATAATTTATCGTTTATTAGTTATGATAATTTCAATCACGTGATCAGGATATATATATCCTGTATTCAGACTACTCACCTTCGAAACAGCTACAGAAACCTTGTCGACGCAATTTAATGAGTAAATTAATGAATATATAAATATATATATTATTTATTTCGTTCTTGATTGAATACGAGAGTTTTAACTCTTTCTTTCGACTCCCGTAAATTAACCATTTGCAAATATTTATTACCAGATATGGTTTGTTTCTGTGGTTTTTACCGAAACATTTAAAATTGTGTTAACAAGGTTTCTGTTACTGTTTTTAGATTATGCAATAATATTTCTAAGCCTCTTTTTATCCTTAAATTTTTGTAAATAAACAAACTAAATTTCAATAAATAATAATTTGTATTCTATAAGAAATTGGTTAAAATACTAAATAACTTATTATATAATTTTTGATATCAGTGTCCAAAAATTACTTTTTGTTATGATGTATTAAATATTTTTTTTTTTTTTCTAATACAGCTGGCAAACCCTTAGACAGCTTGGTCTTGGATGCCTTAAGGCAAGCACTGCACAGACGTTACTCACTTTGCATTACCCAGGGGGCGCGTGTAACTTGAAGATAAGCCACGGCGCGGAGTAACAATGAATCCGCAGCGCTCATATTAGAGAACACACCTAGGGTGTAAAGTGGATTCAAAACCATTACAAACAACCATGGCTCCGCCGAGTGTCTAGAGCTCTGAACCCGAAACCTGTGGTAATCCGAGCCCGTAGGTCCTGGTCTCCTATTACTGCAAGCATCACGGAGCAGAAGTCAGATTTCTACCAACGGGTGTTCCATCAGATCAGAAGCTGCATACCTCCTGCCATGAGGGATACAACAACAACAACCTGTAGATATGTTACTGTGCATATTACTCAGCCTCCAAAAATATCAGCAATCTTACACTATAGCTATGGAAAAAGACAACAAACATAGTGGAAACAGAAAAGTTGTTCGTGTCAATAATTTATAGTCTCTTTGGAGATAAAATGATCGATTTGGTTTGGGCTTCTTTTTCATATTATACATTTTATAAGAAACACATTTATGTTACATTATTTCACTTAAAACAGTCAAAATATCTTAATTCACCTTTTTTTCTAATGTATTTTATTCTGTTCTATTTGATTATTATTTTATGACTGATTCTAAGGTTTTATAACATTATATACTACAGTGTCCAAACCGATTTTTAATTGTAAAATTCTCGAGGCTTATGGAATTTCAATTTTTTTCTTTTTATGGGTTGCTGGAACTGTCCTTGACATCTCTGTGAAATTAACATCAAGATATGTATTAATGTTTGAGCTTGGCTTTGTGAGACGCTAGAATTGATTCCGGCGATATTTTGAAATTTTGAAAAGAACTTACATTCAATTTTGATGCGGAAACGTATAGAATGTTTCAGAAGG
Source organism: Caerostris extrusa (assembly GCA_021605095.1). Lineage (NCBI taxonomy): Eukaryota > Metazoa > Arthropoda > Arachnida > Araneae > Araneidae > Caerostris > Caerostris extrusa. The sequence goes on along the minus strand of BPLR01009433.1, from coordinate 31,592 downwards.
CATTTGGTGAATATTCCTATATCGGAAAGAAATGTTTAGAAGTTGTAAAAACAGTTCAAAGAATGCAGAGAAAAGTCGAAGAGCCCTCTGGTCGGCCATCAACCTCAACCTACGAAGCTCACGCCCAAAAAATTAAACATTTGGGGCTTGTAAACCGTCGATTTACAATTAGAGACCTTGCTGATGATGTTGGAATTTCAAAAGGATCGGTCAATTTCATTTTGGACCTAAAACACGTCAAATCTCGATTGGTACCGAAAACACTGAATGCGCCACCTCACACTGCATTGATTCTTCGTGAGCTTTTCGCCAAAATTGAAACCCATATCATTCCACAACCACCGTATTCACCTGGATTTAGCACTGTGCGACTTCTGGCTATTCCCTAAACTCAAAAGACTTCTCCGGGGACACCGGTTTGAGTCGATTGAAGAGATTCAACGTGAATCGCTGAGCGCTTTTGAAGGCCATCAATGACTTTTTAGCATGCATTGAGGATTGGAAAAAGTTAGCATAAATGCATTGTGTCCGAAGGGGATTATTTTGAAGGTGATGAAATAAATTTGAAGAATAAATAAAGAATTTTTGCAAGCAAATTTTGTCGTAAAAAGTTTATTTCTTTTCATGAATTTTTATATATAAACATATGTGGATTATACAAATTTCAAAGAAAATTTCATTTTTATTAAAAAAAAAAAAAAAAAAAGTATTATTTGGATAAATGGTTTGAGCCTCATTTTTATATTATACAATTTATAAATATCAATATATTTATGATATATTATTTCATATAAAATAACCAAAAATAATTTTATTTCACTTACTCTTTCTAATGTTTTTTATTCTGTTCTATTTAATCAATATTTTATGAATGATTCATATATTTTATATTATATATCCCATATATTACTTTTTAATTAATAATTGATAATAATTGTTATATATATATTATATAAAAATTGGTAATTTTTGTCATTAAAATTTAATTTATGTTGTTGATATTTTATATAAAAACATATAAGGATTAAGCTATTTTAAAGAACCCAAAAAACCTTATAAAGTTTGTATAATTAATTATTTTTATTTCCATAATTAATCAATGTTTGTAATAATGAAAACGCTAATTAGGAACATTTTATAATGAATGAATATATAATTGTTTTTCTATAAAAAAAAGTCTACTATTTTTTATTAATATGTTATTAAAAATAATGATGGAAGAACTTAATTAAAAAAATAAAATTTGCCTATTTGGGAAAATAATGGAACTTTCCATAATCCTTTTTTATTTAATAATTTTTTAACTAATAATGAATATATTCACTTTTGAATCTGCATTATTTTTCTGGATAGTTATTAGTGTAGTCTTAAAACAAATTATTAATTATCTGTCTTTGAAAAAGTAACAAAGGATATTGAATTTTTAATAATTATGTATTGAAAATTTATCTCAAAAAGATTATTAAAAATTAATTATTTTAAAAAAAAATATTCACGAAAAAAAAAAAAATCACATATTATTTTTAACAATATATTATGGTTTTAGTTCATTACATACCTTTATAGTACATTTTGTTATAAACATCACATGAAAATAATATTTTTGGTGCATTAAAAGTATTCTTAAAGCTCTTTTTATTATATTTTCTAGATAAATTAAATAGAAATATATTTCGTGCAAAGGCATTAATTAGCATTTTTAGGTTGAAAATTTCAGCAAATTTTAAAATTACGATGAAATAAGTTTTATTTATATTTTTATTCAGAATTCATTGTGTTGCATTACTGCTTAAAATAAAATCATCGCATGTTTTGAAATATTCTGAAATTGAAATATTATGCAATTTCAATACTAACTAAATGGTTTTCCATTGTGATTTGCATAAAGCATTTTTTTCTCACAAATATTTTAAAGCCTATTTTTATTCTCATGAATAGTTTAACTAAACAACTGTCTAAAACTTTAGTTAATGTTAAACATGCAATAATTCGCAGTTTCGCTAATACACAATAGAAATTTATTTTTAAATTAGATTTATTTTACCGTCTTTCATAATGCAATAATTGCACTGCATATTCAACAATATTAAAAAGGTTGTCCATGAATAACTGATTAGAACTTTAAAGTTAAAATACAATTGATTTTAACAATTGCTGGGGTCGTGATTTCTTATAATATATTTATGAAACTGATGGAAGCAATATATTTAGCACTATCCAAGATGAATTATGGAATGTCTGCTAACTTATATTTACACAAAATGTACAACACTCTCCTCCATGAGATGTCAGGTATGCTCCAAATTACATCTAGTATTTAAATAATTAAAGGATTAAGTTCCCTGCAGGTCATTTTGTTAGAATAAGTATTGTAAATTGATAAATATCTTAGTGCAAAACATACATATAAACACACATACAGCTCATGTGCCCTTTCGGATCTTAAAAAATTTATTCAGTTATATATTTTTTAAGAGAAATAAGAATGTGAGGCATTTCGAGTTTATGTATTACGAATGCAATGATGGGTTTGTTTCAAAGTTTGCGTGTAGTGGATACTGGTAGTAGCATATTGCAAGCAAAAAAATTGTTGAATTTTCATTTCATTATTAGTTTACTCTGTTCATTATTAGTTTCCTAGTTCTGTTTTTGTGTTTATGGTTTGTGTTTTTTATATCTATTTCTCTCCCTCTCTCTCTTTTTATATATATATATTATATATGCACGCCGTTAAACATAAACTTTTGCAATCTAGTCATCTAACAAGCAGAGTTAGCAAGGTTTTAAAAATGTGAAGTTACATATTTTTCGATAAAATCATCCTCAAGGTGTGCTAAGTAGTTTCTTTTGGTTTTTATAATTATTTACTTTTAACTTTACTAATTTTTGTTGTTGTTTCTTATCCCACTAGGTAGGCATCTATATCAAGCGCACAAACTCGTATAGACTCATATATGAAGGGAAACGGGGCAGCTTTTGTTGTGATGGAGATGGATAGAAATCTGACTTGACTTCGTGATGCTCTACAGTCATATGAGACCGGGATCTACGGCTGAAAGTGGATTCCGAACCACTAGAAACATCCATGGCACCGCCGGGACATGAAGCCAAAACCTGTGGTACCGTGAGTCAGAGCTCTAGACACTCTGCCATTCAGGCCCAAATTAATTTAATTTATTAATTAATTTCTTTATTTCTTAAAAAGTTCTTCTAGTACTTGTTTCATATCCTGGCTTTGTATATTTTGTTTAAGATTTTGTGGTTCTTCTGATAGGCGAAATTATTTTGTTCAAACTTTTGTTATTTGTACTTTTCTAATGAATTGTTGCAGCTTATGCACACTCTGGATCTTGACAACTTTCTTCATTATATATATATATACATCGGCGTCAAATATATATATATATATATATATATATATATATATATATTGACACAAACTCTTGTTAAAAAGGAGAATGGCAACAACATCTTACAGAACACCACAGTTATAGTAAAGATGTCAGCTATATTATCGCTGAGGCGCAAGACAAACAACGCTTCCAAAAATGCCAATTTTATATAAAGGTGAATCAAACAATGATTGGTTTTTATTTAAGATATATCCAACTTGTAATGAGAAAATGCATAATAATTATAGATTCGATTATAATTTATGAAAATTTTGAAATAGTGTATCTATAAAGTATGACAAATATTAAATTGTCATTGAAAATTCATGAAAACTGTAGAAAGCTATGAGCATTTATGTTTGCAAGCTTTATCTTTTTCAATCCAGTCATCTAACGCACATAATGTGGTTTATAAATTTTTAACAGTATATATTTCTTGTTAAAACCACCCCCAAGATGTTTTGAGTAATTTCTTTTAGATTTTTATAAGCATTTCTTTTTGTTTTTACTAATTTCTTTATTGCGTGATATATTTCTTGTTTCATATTCTGGATTTGTATAAAATTTTGTAGTTTTTCTGAATTCTGCTAAAATTTTGTTCAAACTAGTGTTATTTGTATTTTTCTTATGATTCGCTGCAGCTTAGACACACTCTGAATCTTTTACAATATTCTTCATTCTTTATATATACATAAATGTATTATTTAACAACATGCATATTGGACTCAGATATGTATTTATTGGCACAAATTCTTGCTAAAAATTGAATGGCAACTCTAACATCGTACAGAACATCACAGTTAGATATAGGAAGTTTCTGCATTGGTCTCTGAGGCGCAAGGCAAACAGCGTATCGAAAAATTCCACTTTTTCATAAAAGTGAACCTAAACAATAATTGTTTTATATTTAAAACATATACAACTTGTAATGAGAAATCTAGAATAATTATATATTCGATAATCATTGATGGAAAATTTGAAATAGTTTATCTATAAAGTATGGTAAATATTAAATTATCATTGAAATTTATGAAAATAGCTGTAGAAATTAAATTGCATGTTATACTAGTAAATATTTAACTATATAAAAGTCTACATATTTTTTCATATTTAGATAAATGACATTTTTTCGAAATATTTATAAATAGCGATTACATAAAAACTAAACAAATTTATATTATTCAGGAAAAAAAAAGACTTTGAGGAAAGTTGTGAAATTAGTTGTATTTTTAATTTTTTTAAGAAAAGAGTAAATAATAAAATATCCCGAATTTATTGTGAATACCATTAAAAAGCGATCCATCAAGATTTTGATGTTGCTTTTTTTATTTTTAAATCTTAAGTTCTCTTTCCAGAGCTTCCAGAGCCAGACATTGACGTGATTGAACTTTTCACCTCCCGAGAAAGTTCTGTATCGATCACATGGTGTCAGGCGCGAATAACTTTACAAGAGCTTTTTCAATTTATTGAAATTTTGGAAAAGGAAGTTGGAAACCCATTTTCACAATATCAAAACCGATACGAAAATATATCAATAAGACTCGAGAAAGACTATTATCTTTTAAAAAGAAAATATTTATTAAAATGTTTTAAGCTTCCGTATTTCGTAAAGTAATACAGCATTGATAATAACTTTTTCTTTATCTACGTCAGGGGTCAGCAACTCTTTTGGACCAAAGGTGCAAGAACGGGTTTTTTAAATTTAGGCTGGACAAAAGGTGTAAATATAGCACAATTTCCTAAAAAAAGAAACCAATTCAACACAAATACAAAATAACATCGATATACTTATTGACACCAGTATAACATAAAACTTTTTGAATTATTTGGCAACAGATGACAAGTTAAGTTCATTGTAAATTTCTTCTCATTTACTTTAATTCACGAATATCACTTGAATCATGCTAATGCACTGAAGTGACAAAAGTCATGGGATAGCAATATGCAAATTTTCAGATGGCAGTAGCATCGCGTAGAACAGGTATAAATGCGCAGTGCTTTTGCAGAGCTTTCATTTCTGTTCAAGTTGTTCATGTGAAGAGGTTTTGACATGATGATGACCGCACGACGGGAATAAACAGACTTTGAACGCGGAATGTTAGTTGGAGCTAGACGCATGGGTCATGCCATTTAGAAATCGTTAGGGAATTCAACATTCCCAGATCCACTGTGTCAAGAGTGTGCCGAGAGTATGACATTTCAGGCAAAACATCCCACCATGGACAGCGCAGTGGTCCACCGCCTGCACTTAACGACCGAGACCGACGACGTCTGCAAAGAGTCGTAAATTCTAACAGACAAAACAACACTGCTTCAAATAACCGCAGAAATCGACGTGGGACGTACAAGGGACTTGTCTGTTAGAACTGTGCGGAGAAATTTGACTTTCTTGGGCTATTCCAGCAGAAGATCGACTCGAGTGCCTTTACTGACAGAACGACATCGCTTGCAGCGACTCTAGTGGGCAAGTGAGCATATCGGTTGGTCCCTAGATGAATGGAAAACCGTGGCCTGGTCCGATGAGTCACGATTTCAGTTGGTAAGAGCTGATGGTAGGGTTCAAGTGTGGCGCAGACCCCACGAAGCCATGGACCCAAACTGTCAGCAAGGCACTGTTCAAGCTGGTGGTGGCTCCGTAATGGTGTGGGCTGTTTTTTCATGGCATGGACTTGGTCCTCTGGTGCGACTGGACCGAACATTGACAGGAAATGCTTATGTTCAGCTACTTGGAGATCACTTGCAGCCATTCATGGACTTCATGTACCCAAACAACGATGGGATTTTTATGGATGACAATGCGCCATGTCACCGGGCCACAACTGTTCGCGATTGGTTTGAAGAACATTCTGGATCTTCAACGAATGATCTGGCCACCTAGATCGCCCGACATGAATCCCATCGAGCATTTATGGGACATCATCGAGAGGTCTGTTCGTGCCCAAAATCCTGCACCCTCAACGCTTTCACAATTATGGACGTCTATCGAGACAGCATGGCTCAATATTCCTGCAGAAGACTTCCAACGACTTGTTGAGTCCATGCCACGTCGAGTTGCTGCACTTCGCCGAGCGGAAGGAGGGCCGACACGATATTAAGAGGTATCCCATGACTTTGTCACTTCAGTGTATGTGCAGACAGCTTGCACGAAGACTCAGGCTCGAATGCTCTGAAGATGTCTACTGCATTCACTGCTTTTAAAAATGATTTACGTAAGTAAAAAATTCGGTTAAATTAGAATTATATGGAAACAGTCGATGAAGTAAATTCAAAGAGGTGTTTTTACATATCTTCCGACTAACTTCAATTCGCTAACTGATGGCGTCTATTGCAGTCACTACTTTTCAAAATAAATTTGGTAGGTAAATCATTTTCACAAATTTGAATTCTATGATAATAGTCCTCGACGTATTTCACTAAAGCTTTGCACATTTTTTTGGCTTATTTTGATATATTAGTAACCCTCGTAACAAAATGATTATAAACGCAGATAGCCTACAGGAAGACATAGATTCGAATGCCATGTTGATGTCAATTGTATTCATTGCTTTTAAAAATGATTTATGTAGTTAAAAGTCTTGGTTAAATTTTAATTATAATGTAAATAACGGTAAAATAAGCTCAAAAGTGGTTTGCATATTTCCTCCGATTCACTTTAATTCTCTAGCAACATTGATTTGCCAGCTGATGATGAATATTGCAGTAAGACAGGAATTAGGGATCCGTATTATATATATATATATATATACAATTTGGACAGTCTTGCAATGACTGTAAAATAAAGTAAAGGGAAATTTCTGATTCCTATTAGAGAACTCAAATATTCTAGATATTTTCAAACTATTCTACTATTCAAACTCTACTATTCACTACTCTACTATTCAAAATTCTAAAAACTAAAACTTAAGTAGCTGCTACAATAAATGCACTCTACACATATGAATATGTAGAATATACAAACACAAAAACCATTGGACACCTTATCAGTTTTCCTTTAGTTTTTGTGTTCCTTTGCTGGGTTATTTCTAAGTGAAGTGCGATTATTGTATCAGCTTTTAAAGCACTATAATTATGTATAACGTTCTTTTACTGTTACGTGAAACTATTTTTCATTATATAATCACATGCATATATTGAGTCAATAATAACTGTAAGGCAAGAAATATCGTTATGAAAATAATTCAGAGTGATTTCTCGGTCGTAAAAATTTGTCCTTTCCAAAATTAAGTCACTCATAGCTGTTAAAAAAAGACATATATTTCTTCATTTGCACATAAAGAATCCAAAATAATTTATATTAACTAAATTTTGACTACTCTTACTTACATCATTTGCATGTCAAGTTGTCATAGTTTTTTACACTAAAATTTAAATTTAAGAAACTCATTTTGTGCGGTATACAGTTATCTGCTTATAATTTCAACTGATGAATTATTACTCTGCATTAACAACTGGATAATGTTCTAGGTATGTGCATGAGTATAGGATCCACCGCTTTTGTAGATGAGAATTATTGAGATTTGTATGAATAATTTCACTCCAAATGATTTTGAATTATCCGGGAATTATAAAATCCATTTATTGCGTGCATATTATTTCACTCAATATTTATGATCACAAATGATTATAAATTTAAAAAAAAAAAATTTGTATTCGTTTAATATTTTTTCATTCTATTTAATATCAATTAACAATTATATACTACTGTGTCCAAAAAAAGTAATACCAGTTTTAAATTTACTGATGATATTGGAATTTCAAAATTCCATTTTAAGAGATGTTTTGGGCCTCAAACGCTTCAAATCTTGATTGGCACCGAAAACACTGAATGCGCCAGATCACACTGCATTGATTCTTCGTGACTTTTTCGCCAAAAATGAAACCCATATCGTTCCACAACCACCGTATTCAGTTGATTTAGCATCGTGCTACTTCTGGCTATTCCCTAAACTCAAAACACCACTCCGGGGACAACGTTTTGAGTCGATTGGAGACATTTCAAAATCGCCGGATCATTTTTAGCATCTCACAAAACCAAGCGTAACTCAAGCACTAACGAATATTTTTACTTAAAAAATTCACACATATGTCAAGTACAGTGGCAACAACCTAAAAAAAAAAAAAAAAATTGAAATTTTATAAGTCCCGAGAATTTTAAAATGAAAATTGATCTTACTTTTCGGGCACAGTAGTATATTTTGTTTTCCATCCAAAAATTGAAATACCAAATGACAGGGAAATTTAAATCGAAAACTGGTCTTACTTTTTGGACACAGTAGTATCTCACTGAACAATTAATTTGTTTTTGAAATGTTATAAAATGATACAATTTATACTTTATACAATTATTAAGATGGTAAAAATGAATCATAATAAAATAGGGTTATTATTAATAGATTTATTGACTAGGGCAATTGGTAATGCTAATTACACATCATCAATTTACTCTATCTAAAAATAAGTGCCAGGGCCATTCATTAATTACAGGTATTACAGCATTACCAATCATCCAATTCAACATTACCATTTACCAACTACCAATCATGCTATTATCTTATCAAACTTCATTTTTTTTTTTTCATTATAGGCTTATGAAGAAGAGTTTTAAAAAGTACCATTGGAGTGAAGTATTGCTTCATATAAAATTATTGACATCTGTACTATTAAGTACTCATCAGAAGTGCATTAAACCTGAATGAACCAAATATATTGCTTAATTATTTATCAATATTTTTTTTTATCGTCTCAATTTTTCAAAGGTCTTTGGTCTTTTTTTTTTTTTTTTTTTTTTAATATTATCAGATAGTCCAATTCTTTGATGTGAGGAATATGCTGTAATAGAGATACGCTAATGATAGAAATAGGGATGTATTTTTATACCTATATGTATTTTATTATTTACTTTTGTAAAAGTAATTTACGAAATAAGTTGATTTTAATTTTAACATTATATAATAGTGATGAAAACAATGTTATTTTAAATTCCCAGAATACTGTTAAATAACAATTATGTGAAGACTCATACGATCTCTTAAAGTCAAATTGTGAAATATTCATTTTATTAAATTAAATAAATGAGATTGTAAATATAATTAATATTATTTATAATTTAATAATTACCCTAATGCAAAAATGTACTAAATTCATACCTATAAATCGTTGCTTACAAATATGCTTGCATTTTTAAATATTTCCACAATTTAATGCATTTTTAACCAAGCTTTATATTTAAGCATTTGAAGTACAACATATTTGAAGAGGATCAGTGCCTTCTATTTAAATGGCACTTTTTGATGAACATTTTCTCAGAAGGTACTGTAGCTAGAAATTTGAAATTTTTCGATACATAGTTTTCTAGATTATATTGAAGTGAGTTTTTTAACAAAATTTCATATAAATTTTTAATTATAAGTATCTTTAAAATTCTAAAAAAAAAAAGGTATTTTTTTAATTAAAATTGAACAATTTTAAAGATATTTAAAAAAAATCTCATTTCAGCATGTTCAGCAGCATTTCATGAATTATATAAATACAAAAATATATCTACAAAAATTTAGTGGAAATGTACAACGCAGTTTTAAAACTTACAATTTGAGACATAGATTTAATATAAATAATGCTGAATAATTAAAATTTTCCATTTCCATATCGAGCATTTTAGTTAGTTTTTACTATGTTATCATCTTTCCTCAACTTATTTACAATTTTCTTCTTTTTTTCTCCTTATGTTTGTAAAAATTTCATATTTTGCTCTTAGATTTTTTTTTTTCATCAAAGAGTTTGAGAGCAGTTATAATATGGTATTCTTACTCTACAGCCAATGCTAATACAATTTTATGTGTGTGATGTATTTGGGCATTTGAATTGTTAATCATGTGAAAATCAGGTGTTACATTTTATTCGACACTGATAATTAACATATATCAACACTAAATTGATAGCAAGGTCTGTGTTAACTTTCTCACTGTCACAATGAAATCGCAAATTCATTTCCCACAAAAGTCTGCAGTCACAATTTTTCCAAACAATATGATTGGAAAACAATTCCAGAGATCATTTTAAAATTAATTATAATATTTTCATGCTATTAAAAACATGCTATAACTTTCATTTAGATCTTATATTTTTCTTTCTTTGCCATGCGTTTTCCTTGATAATATATCCTTTTTAGAACGATATATATTTTAAAAATATATAATAAATTAACAAAAATAGTCACGAAGATTTATAAAAATCAAGACTGCTATTTTTTAATTTTAAAATATAAGTAGAATAAAAATTTTAAAGCCTATTTTAAAGCCTATTGAGAATCTCATTTCAATTACAACTACAATCAATCTTCAAATCTAGGAAAAATAGGGATAAAAATATATTTTGACAAAAATTTGTAGATTCTGAACCTTGCTTTTTTAAAACTTCAAAAATGAGACATGGATTTAAATGTAAATTTGTTTACATTTTTAAAATCAATTTTAATACCCCTCTAATGGGAATTTTAACAAATTTAGTTATCAAAAGGAAGGTAATTAATCAAATTATTTTTAACAATAATTACAAATTTTACAGTATTTTAATTTTATTGTAAATTTTAATTACTTGTATTTGCCCTAATTAATTCTTTAACAAGGCCAGTTTTAAAGAATTACTTTGAATCATCAATATTTTACAACTTACATTTTAATTACATAAAAATGTCAATATATTTAATTTCTCATTCTAAAGTATATTGTTATAAAATGTTATTTATATAATGCATTTTTAACCAAAATTTATTTAGTTTTGTTTTTTACTTTTGATTCTCCAAAGCGATTCATATGAATAAATTTAACTTTAATTATTTGAAAATAATTCTTCTGCGACAAGTATTAAGAAAAATAAAGTGTTTGAAATTTTTTACCAGAAGCAGATATATTATTTTTTAATGAATGTGTATTCATGACATTTGTTGGTAAATGAAATAATTAAATTTCTTATTAAAATACTTATCTTTATTCAATTCAGACATAAATTTATAAAATAAACGTTTAAAACTGAATTTAAGAAACCTTTACGTACCATTTAACACCATGGGCGTCCATTAATAAATTAAGGAAAAACACTTTTTTAGTAGAACGAACAATTTTAGTTTCCTTTCACACCAATTTACTCTAAACAACGAAAAAGTGATTTTAATTTAATAAAACTTCAACTAAAAGCTATTCCACAAATATTGGATACAAATTTCTCGGGTTTTGGTTCTTCTCAAACTAAACATTTTATATACTTTGACAACTTTATTCGTAGCAGGCTTAAAACCACCAAGGTGAAATTAGATTCTGAGTCAATTATCCATAGCTGTGTGGCTTCATTGAGTTACGGCGTCATAAAAGTTGGCATTAAAGCTAAAGTAACTCGCTATTTTTATCAGTATTTTTCTTTTATGGTCCCTATTCTCTGTTGAACAGACTTTCCTGGTTATATATTCCACATTTTTTATAGTGTGGACCTTTCGCGTCTTTTTAGGGAAAAAATTACAACTTTTGTTTTATATATCGTAAAACTTGCGACATATATTATTTGTATGACATGGCAGAGAGATGCAAAACAATTGACAGTTTCCTTATATAAAATGTTTCTGTTTCGTATAATATTTTCTATCTAATTTCCATTTTATCTTTCTTTAGATATTTTCAATTTAATCCCTTTTTTTTTCATATATTTAACTTCTTATATTTTTAAGAGAATTGACTTCTTTACATTAATAAAAGTTTTAAAATATACTACTTTGAATACAGAATATATATAGTATTTATGTAATTTCCTCTGTTTCTGTGTTAAATTTGATGAATTAGATGGGATATTTTATTATTACCATTTGAATGGATTTTTTTGAATGAATTAGATGGATTATTTTACTATTATGGTTTTGATAAAAGATTATAGGAGGGAAGACAGTTTAGCTTTAGTTTATTAAAAATATGCACATTTAAATATAGGGAAAAATTTTATTCTGTGTTTTCTACTTTATTAAAGATGTCATTTGTCTGTATTATGCTTATTTGAATGAAGAATACATATTTACTTAATTGTTTTCGTCTCTACGATGAATGTGAACGGAATATATGGATGAAATATTTTATTATTACGAATTGGAGGAAAGTTAAAAAAGGAAATATAACTTAGCTTTGATTTAATGAAAATGTATACATTAAAACATAAAAATAAACACACGTTTTCCAATCCCTTTAATAAATTTGGATAGATTGAAATAAATGGATTAATGGATTTAGTTGAATTAAATGGTTTATTTTAATATTACGATTTTAATGAAAGATTATGAAATGGAAGATGATTTATCTTTAATTTAATAAAAATATTCACATTTAAATATTGTGAAAAATATTATTATTTTGTGTTTTTAACTTTATTTCAGATTAGAATATCAAATCATTTGTCTTTATTATGTTTATTATATATTAGAATACATATTTATGTAATTTTTTTCAGTGTTTGAAATAATTATCTGATTGGTAACTATAAATCAAACAAAATGTAATGATATTTATTTATCTAGTCAATATACTTTCATAGAACTGAAAAATTATTGAATCCGAAGGTTATTATTGCTTCAATCCATCAAAAATATTAATTTGATTTGACATTTATTTATTTAAATCACAATTTGAGTTTCCTTTATATCGAGGCTCATGATTTACCAAAAATAGGAATCGGATTGGTAATAATAAATCAAATACAATTTAATGATATTTATTCTTCAATTAATATACTTTAATAGAAGTGAAAATTATTGCATCCAAAGGTTAGTCTTTAAATACTATTAATTTTCATATTTTTATGAGTACCTATATTTATCCAGTTGCAAAATTTATTGCAAAACATAATAAGAACACAAATAATTCTTGAATTAAAGGCTACTGTCATACGAGTTAAATAATATTAAATTAGTGGGTAAATAAAAACACTTATACTCAAAGAAAATTAAAATCTCATTAAAAGCTCATCCATTTGTTCTACAGTGTTGGTGCAAAATTCTTCCTAAAGAGCGTTTTTCTTATTATGACATCAATAATCGATAAAAAACATGCTTAATTTTAACGACTGTAAACGCCTGTATTTATATTAATGGTCGGGACATAAATGAGAAATTTGAAGTTTCAAAAACTCAGACATACATTAGAAGAAAATATTGAATTTCTGAAGAGCACCCTCTTAAATAGAAACTATTGGAAACTGTTTAAGATTCAGCGAAATCGGCAAATCAATTAACAGCTCCATTTTCTAAAGATGTAATTACTTGAAAACTTCATTTAAATGTATACATTATGGAATATCTATAAAGTAGTCAGTATGAAGAAAAGTTAAACATGCAATTCTCGTAAAACAAAACAAAATATCAAATATGATTTAAAAACATTTATTTTTTGCATTTAATGATTTATAAATAAATAATAAATTAAAAAAATGATTGTTACAAGTAGTTTCTAGAAAGAAGGTGTTTGTATCTTAATTTTATAATTAAAATACATACAGTTTAAGTTATGTTATATTTGAAATTAAAATTAAGATATGGATAACTTAAAAAATTAAAATATCTTTTAATTTTAATACAAATATTAAAATATAAATAGTTCAAATTAAGGTTTTATAGTTGAAAGTAATAAAAATTAAGCTATTAATATTTTAATTTTGCGTGATAATATATTAAGAGGTCAGGAAATCATATGTAACTGATTTTTATTTTCTTTTTAAGTATATACAATAAGTATATTTTTTATTTTTATATTATTTTCTTTTAAGTTTTGTCTTTGGGGATCATTTTAAGATTGTATTTGCTTAGATTTTAATTAATGTCAACCAATATTTTATAAATTGTTTTTTTTTTTATTTCTTAATGGAAGGGATACATATTAATTTAATGACGTAAAATAATCTATAATAAATTTGAAAAAATCATAGGTACAAATAAATTATCGAGATAATCGAGATATCGAGATAAAAAATAAAATATTTATAACTTAATTATATAATTAAAATATAAATAGTTCAAATTAAGGTGTTACATCTGAAATTCATAAAAATTAGCTAGTTATATTTTAATTTTGCACAATAATTTCTAAAGAAGCTAGAGATCATACGTAACTGATTTTTTTCTTAAGAATCGTTTTGCTTTGTCTTAGAGGACCATTCCACCATTGTATTTGTTTGGATTTAAATTAATGTCAACCAACATTTTAAAATTTGATTTTTTTCCTAAATATACAATTTAGTGATGTTTATTCATCGAGTCAATATACTTTCATAGAACTAAAACCTTATACCATCCAAATGTTATCCAAATGTCATTGTTGCATCTTATAAATCAAAAAAATTAATTTCATTTAGCATTCACTCAAATCCTAATTTCAGTTTTACCATTATATATGGTGACTCATGATTTACCAAAATAGTCATCGGGTTGGTAATTATAAATCAAATACAATATAGTGATATTTACTCGTCAATACAATATATTTTCATAGAAGTGAATCATTAAGACATCCAAAGGTTATCCAAAGTTTATTATTGTATCCAATCCAGCAAAAACATTAATTTGTTTTAGCATTCTTTATTTAAAACACAATTTGAGTTTTCCATTATATAGAAACTCCTAATTTAACAAAATTAGTCCTTGGATTGGTATTTATAAATCAAAACAAATTTAGTGATATTTATTCATCAATCGATATACTTTCATAGAACTGAAAAAATATCGCAGCCAAAGGTTAGTCTTTAAATACTATTAATTTTAATATTTTTATTAGTTCCTATATTTATCCAGTTGCAAAAATGTATTGTTAAACATAATAAGAAAACAAATAATTCTTGAATTAAAAGTTTCTTTCATATGAATCAAATAATATTAAATTAACTGGGCAAATAAAACACTTATACTCCAAGAAAATTAAAATCTCATTAAAAGCTCTTATCCATTTGTTCTACAATGTTGGTGCAAAACTCTTCCTAAAGAGCGTTTTTATTATTATGACATCAATAATCGATAAAAAAACGCGCTTAATTTTAACGACTGTAAACGCCTGTATTTATATTAATGGTCGGGACATAAATGAGAAATTTGAAGTTTCAAAAACTCAGACATACATTAGAAGAAAATATTGAATTTCTGAAGAGCAGCCTCTTAAATAGAAACTATTGGAGACTGTTTAAGATTCAGCGGAATCGGCAAATCAATTAACAGCTCCATTTTCTAAAGATGCAATTACTTGAAAGCTTCATTTGAAAGTATGAATTATGGAATTTCTATAAAGTAGTCACTATGAAGAAAAGTTAAAAATGCAATTCTCGTAATACAAAACAAAACAAAATATCAAATTTGACTTAAAAGCATTAATTGTTTTTCATTTAATGATGTTTGTAAATAAATAATAAATTTAAAAAAACAGATTAATATGGATCCTAATAAAAACATAATGTACTGTAGCAATTTTTCCTCACTCGAAGAGCTTTAGCATTTAATTCCTAGAAGAAAGGAATGCATATAATTTGACAAATATTTAATAAAAACCCATCACTCAGATATGGCAGAAGACAAGCAGTATAATGGTAGTTATATTACATGTAATTAGTGTTTTGTACTAATGAGAGAGCAACCTGTCACTAAAATCAGATTGCAGATATTCGGTGTCATGTATAATGATACTCAGAAAATTAGCGGATGTCTGTGCAACCTCCACAAGTCAAGATTGAAACACAATTACATCTACAGATTGAATATGAACTACACCATGACTTGTTACATCGTGATTGGTGATCGCCCATAACCTGCGAAATGTCTACTACAATGAAAAGTGAAGGAAGCTAACAATTAATCCTTGACGGATTGTCTTAAAGGTAGTTTATGGAAAAGAAATAATTGGTATTACGTTTCGGTCACAGTAGTATATACATATAGTGCTTGTGAATAAAAATTAAAGTGTTCCCATTAACCTGAATGTGGCCCTCTTCTTGATACCGTTAGACATAAAACATGAGCCAAGATGTTACATTACCAATCTATCAATCACTTCTGTGATATAAACAGCTTAGTTTTACTATGCCTAAATCTAAACATCTCACTCTTGGATCCGAAATGGCTCCATTCTTGGTGTTTGGAACCAATCCTTTGTTCCAGTTTGGTGACAAAGGAATATCCACCAATATGTTGTCACTACACCTGTTTATATTCCAGCACCCTAGAAATAAGAAATTGAAAGTTCTTATATTGATTAAAAGACAATTTTCTTAATTAAAAATGACAATTTTAAGCATTTCCTTCCTCCTTTACTTAATATATTTCTTATTGATCAGTTCACACCCTTTTAATTTCAATCTCCCCTATTTTTAGATTAAAAGGCAAAGTCTAAAAAAAAAAAGACGGAAACAATAGCAGTCTTTCCTGGGGCTACCAATAACCACTCAATTCATCTTGCAATACGTTACCTCAAACCATCCATTGGCATACTCTCAACTTTTGAAACAGGAAGAGGTCTTACATTTTATACACCCAGGGCTGAACAAATAAAAGTCGAAATTTATTGCTAGTCGCCCTTCAATGACAGCCCCTGCTATATTTGAGTTTCACAAGCCCTCTGGCGCCCTGCGCGGCCTTTAAAGGCCCTTGTAATTGATTCCACAGCCCCTTTTGCAGGGGCGTTGCGGGATAGGGCGAAAAGGTGTTGAACTAATCTCAAAGAACAGAGTGTCGACAGAATAAATATTCTGAAAAAATCCAGACGACCAAAAAAAAAAAAATGTCGCTGTATTCATTGATTAAAGAGGAGAGTGTCGAAATGCAAATCGGGGCAAATCTAATTTTTAAGACGAATGTTTATTCACTGTGAAATTCTATTGGATTTTTAAGCTTGTTTGATTAGGACCCAATTTTTGTAGAATTAGATTTTGGGATATTAACTTTCAATATTAAAGTTTTTGTTACGTTTTTGCGTTATACATATGATTAAAATTGTAATTTATTATTCAAAGGAATCTTGATTAAATCTGTATGAACAAACACAGATTTTATCTGATGTTTTATTCATAAATGGATGTTTAAAAATATTTCACATTGTTTGTACTAAAATTATATTTCCGCTAAAAAAATGATAAGTTTTGAATTTTAGAATAAAGTATGAAATACAAAATAATGTTTTATTTGCTGTAAAATATTTATTGGAATCATAAAGATGTATTGCCTAAAGATATTTATCCTGCCATAAGTAATTTTATTTTTAAATTAAGCCATTTTAAGTAAGCAAAGCTAATGCTTACTATATTTAAGGGAATATTGAGAGTTGTTTGGGAATAAATTTGTCATGTTGTGTGGGTGAAAATCTGTATTGCACACAAATAAATTTTTCCCATTTGTGCGAATAATTATGTCGAGGAATATTGTATTTTTAATAAAATTTAAATTGTATTTTTATTATCTTGTTTGCATTGAGATGTTTTATTTTTATATATTAAGAAAGTTCTAATTTATAAAGTATATTAAATTCTGATTTTAATTATATAAATGGGATTTGCGTTAGCAAAACTTATTCAAAAACAGATAATCAAAATTTTTCCAAAATTTATAAATTTATGTAAGTTACATTTAATTGTATTTTTAAGAAATTTTTTTTATACGTTATACGAAAATTGCCTTGACATTTGCAGATAATACAATTGTTTAAAAAAAAATAGGATTGGAATAATAGGTAAATACAAACCCACTTGAGGAAAGATAATGTTAAAACTTTTACTCCAGGGAATTCCACAAAATCACTCTCTTGCAAACTATTCTGCATAATGTTAAGAATTTAAAGAACCTCCTCGGAAAAAAAAAAACCATCTGTAAGTTAAAAAGCAAGTCCATTGTTTATGTACGAATAAACCGGTAAACTAAGTAGACAAGAAGAAACAGCTTTAGAATTTCAAAACCCCAGAAAGCTTAGAATACGAACCTACTTGACAGGATTTCACTCCAGGATTTTGTGAAGAGAAGGATTTAATTACTTTAAAGAATGGCACTGGACACTAACAGAATAAATAAATAATTGCAAAAAAAGTACGACTGCAAAACAATGTGCCCTGAAGTTAATCATGATCATTTGCATACGTAAGCGTGTACGCTTTTTTGAGAATGAATACAAATAAGAATAGAGCTTCACAATGGTTCAAAGTTTGTGCACAAAAAAGTGTTAATTTTAGCCCTGAGAGTTGAAAAAAAAAAAGCTTTTAATTTGCTTGGTATTTTTGTCCTTAGTTTCTGCAAAGATTTAAAAATATTACAACATGCAAAATATTCAATGCATGCCTTAGAGGTTTAATTATTATTTTATTGAAGTGCTTGTGGACAAATTAACTTAATCCTATTTTTCAAGATTTAATTTAAATATTCATTAACGTTTTTGAGAATTTATTGATGCAAAACATGTCCACTCCCTTTGTAAATTGATAGTAATTAATAAAATTAAATTAATTAAATTATGTTTATCGATTTTATTTAGAAGTTAAAGATGTATTTAAAGTAGACTGCATTTAAAAGAGGTTCATAAGAGAAATAAAAGTGTTTGTACTAATATTATAAGTAAAAATATTCACAAATGAATTAATTTAAAGAATTTCTGCTTGATTTGTTTTAGTTTTAATTAATACTTCAAAATGCGTTAACATTTTTTGAAGCATAATTTATAGCAGTATATTCACAATCCATAAGGAATAATGAAAGAAAAAAATCATTGGTGAAAAGGGCGAATCAATAACTTTGTGTTATTTAAATAGGTGAAATAATAAAACTGTTAATTTTTTTTTTTTTTTAAGTTCCTCAATTTTTTTAATAATGTAACCAATTTTTCTGTCATAATTACTAGATATTCCGGAAAACAGTTGGATGATTTTTTTTTTTCGGAACTAAATAATAGTATGCAAATTTTTCATTGTCTAAAACAATGTTATTGTAGCAATGAATGTAATTCTAAAAATAAATTGAATTAATTTTTCAAAAATATATTAATATAAAAAATAAATCATTAAACGCAGTTCACACTATATGAAAATAAGTTAATAATAATAATAATATTCAATAATCAAAATAATAATATTAATAAAGAATTTTTTTTTTGATTAAAAATAATGATAGCTGAAAAAAATATATTCATTCGCAAGCATATATGCATGCATGAAACGTTTAAATATTCACCTTGCTTAAATTAGTCTACAAAAAAGTAATATATTTTATAATTTCAATTTCTTTTGTGATTTACACTAAGCAATAATTTATTTTAACTGATTAATATACGTAAATTAACTCTTTCACTTTTCAATAAAAAACTATTAAAAATACTTTTAGGAACATCCCTTCAAATTATATGGAAATATTTTTTGTTGTCTTTATAAGACAAAAAATTTCAATTGTGTACAGGAAATTTTTTATGTTAGTGTGATCTTAAGATTATTGCAGTATTTCAAGTTATTATTAATTATTTTATTACGTAGGTAATACGAACTATATCTGGTGTTCCATCTGATAATAGTTGCATAGTGCCATATTCGTGGCGCAGTGGTAACATGTGAACTAATCATGAGCCCATGCTGTTCAGATTTGAACCACATGGGCTCATAAATGGAAACACTACCATGGACATGGACATACATGAGATGAATGGATCAGCTGAATTGAACATTCATTGGAATCCATCGCTTCTTAGTAACTGTCGAAAGTAGAAAAATTCATGGCTATTATGATAACAAGCGTAAAGCTTCTACCACCAATAGTCAAGCTGCCTGGTAGTTTTCTGGCACACAATTGCAGGTTAATTATTCCCAAAAGTCCTATTGGAAGACTAACTACTTTTCTGTCCTTACATCAGATATATTTTTTTTTTGAATTACTAATCATCAAGAAAACAAAAATATAAGAAGTTTTTACAAACAACAGTTGGTTGCGAGTTCCATATTGAATTGCCTCGTTGATTATGTAAAAGTAATATTTTCTTTTTGTGTTGCACTATCTGCCTCTGTCCTTTGGTACGGTTTTCTGAGAGGATTTTCATTTCATTTCTTTAATTTGATTCTTATGAAATGGCATATAAATTAAGTAAGTCTATATAACTACATACATAGGGTAATATCGATTTAATCTATTTTAAATCTATGTCAAATATATAGCTATCCTATATTAAATTTAGCCTAAATATAACCTAGTCTGTATTAAACCTATGTTACCTGTTATTAACTAAATGGAAATTCAATAAGTGCATTAGCTATCAATTATAATCAAGTAATTAATTATTATCCGTATCATTTTCCTTTTCCTTATACTCTATTATGTAACGTTATATTAAAAATATGAACAACAAGGAAAATTATAATTTTGATAGATTTTAAATATTTATTCTTATAAAACATACTGCAACTCTACCAATTCAACTTAATATTTATATGAGGTAGTTTTTTATATTTGTTCACAAACGATGATAACGATATGTTCCTGTTGGTGTAATAAGTATTTTAGTAGTATTTTTATATATTATTCATATTTTTATAAATAATATATTATTTAATATATTATTAACATATTTAATATATTATTATATATTACACTATATTATTACTTATTTAATATATTATTTACTTATTTTAATTTTTTATAAGTGTTTTTAAATTTCTGACAGCAGTAGGGTTTAATATAATAGTATTGGTTCTAATTGTTTTATAAACATTTATTAAGATAAGTTATTCAGCTTTGTTTGCAACAGAACATTATAAAAAATAACAAATTTATACTTATAAATGTCCAACCATACAGAAAACAAAGCTATTGTAACACAGTTCTGATAAATTCAGTTTAATTTATTAACTTACAATTTTAAAATCTCAACTCTGAAGCATATTAACATTAATGTATGACATTAACATTGCATTAACATTGCCTGAAACATTGTTGAGTTTAGAACAGAGATAACATCTGTTTTCCTTTTAAATGTCTCCATGGAAGTGTATAAACTAGTTTAAAATAATACACACTTAATTTAAGATAATTCCTTTTTCCCCAAAAAATAAATGGCAAGAGTTATTACCCGGTGCAACAGCTTAGTGCTTCACAGCGAGCATTCGTGGCCCACGGTTGGTATCACACCAACATCTATTTAGCAGTAGCGGCAGTGACACAGTAAATCTCTTCGCCATAATTACGAAGCCTGCGATTTCGAGCGTGACCGGTCTCTTAATTACCACACACTTTTGAATTTAACATGCCTTCAAACAAAGCACAGAATGGAAGTTTGCAACCTTGAAAAAATGAATAGGTTCATCGCAGAGCCACGAGGCCAGATAAATAAGCAAACAAACATGCACGAGTGGTGTTTTATGAGCCATTCCCCGCTTTTGCTAATTACATGGGATCGTTTCTCATCTGGTGTGATCAGGACCTATAGGATAATACTGTCCACCGTATTTGAGTCACGTATATCTTTCATGTCCAGTTCTCTAATTTAGTGGTCACGCCACAATCCCATCTTTCCGCTCAGGCGTTAAGGTTGGCCCTTTGCTGGTCACTTTTACGACCTCTTAGACTCTGGGAGGTTTGATTGTTCTCCGACAAAGAATTAAACTCCCTCAGAAAGTTTATTTGAGGGTCTTAACATCTAAATTGTGCTGTTGGTGTTTTATTGTCGTTGAAAAGAGTTAACTAATGTTATGTTACTGATATTTAGTCGATCGTTATGGAAATTTCGTACAACAGAGTGCAAATACGAAAATAAACAAACATAATTTTTAGAGTGTTAAACTAGGTGATTTACTTATTAAATATAATGTTTACAAGAAAGATTGGAAAAAAAAAACATACAAGTGTTTAATAAATATTTAAAATTTATTTTTATTATTGTTTATTCATCAATTTACATAGTATGAATATTGTTGAAGGTAAATAATAGTTATTAACAGTATTCTTTAATAATTGTTACATAATACATGATTTCAAGCAAATATAGTTTAAAACATAAAAGCAAAATGGTAAAAAAAAATATTTATTGTATCTCTAAATGACTATTTGAATTATATATTGCTGGTCAATTTTACGACCTCTTTGTCTTTGGGAGATTTGCATATTAACTACGACAAAGATTTAAACTCACTCACAAGTTTATTCTAGGGTCTTAACATCTAAATCGTGCTGTCAAAGTTTTATTGTCATTGAAGCTTGTTAGTTAATGTGAAATTACTGATATTACATTTTAATTTTTTGGATAGCAGGGTGCAATTTTGGTAATTTTAGGTACTATGCAGACGAGTAAACTGAATTTTTGAGCTAACTTCTTAGTGTAAAAACATGGTGATTTTGTTATTAAATGTAATAATTTCAAACAAAATTGGAAACAAAAATATATATATTAATTAAATAATTAATGTTTATATTTAATAAATATTTTATTTTTTTTATTTTTTTATCCATCAAGTTAGATAGTTTTGAGTACTGTTGAATGCAAATAATAATTAATAACAACATTCTTTAATAATTGTTATATAATTCATAATTTAAAAAAAACATATCTTAAAAAATACAAGAGCAAATAAAATAACACAATTTTTTTTATGTGTCTAAATGTTAAATGCTGTTTTCTGAATATTTTTATCGTATCTGTTAATCTTGTAACTAAGATACATTTATATTATGTAACACCATATTTATATTATAAAATAATGCATACATTTATAGGATTAACACAAGAAAATCAGTACAATGTTTACCCCAATCTCAAACAAAATATGTTTCATATTTGCTTTGTACTATAGAAGAATAATTATAATAACCACAGAAAGGAAGGAAATGTAAGAAAAGAATGCACAACGTTTTTATTTGCATTAGCCCTTTATTAGGTAAATATATATAAATGAAGACCATAATTAATTCATTAAAAATTATCCTACCCAAAAACTATTTGTAATTGTTTAAATTTCCAGTATTGATAGAATTTTATTCAATAAAATATCATGGGTTTCTAAATTGAATTGTTATAACTACACATGTTACTGCCTTAAAAAAATTTAACTGAAAATTACTCCAAGGTGTCATATAGAAAGCTTTGTCTTTTTTGCATTTCACAATTATAGCAAATATAAAACAAATATATGAAAAATCACATTTTCAATGTATCATAAATTTTAAAGTAAATTATTTCATTATAATTCTATTTATTTTAAGAATAGTTCAATTGTTATCAGTAAAAACGAATAATGTTTTACAGCAAAAGAATTATCATTTTTTTTTTTCGAATTAATAAAAAAAAAAAGGTTAAATTACATTTTCTTTATTTTTAAAGATTTGTTTTTTTCAATTAAAGCATTATCTAAAATTAGTTTCAAAACAAATTGACATGTTGAAAACTTTATGAATATTTTAAAATCAGTATTCTTTATTTCGTATAAACAATGTTTATTTTTTTTCGTAATAGATATTATTTAATAAAAAAAAATTATTATTTACTTTTTTTCATAATAAAAAAAGCATTTATTTATATCAGTATAGGTACATTTAATTTACTGATTTCATAATATGTATATTTAATTTAATTATTTTGAAATAATTCATTAACATTTTCAATTAAGTTATTACTTCTAATTTCACAAAAAATCAATGCGAATGAAAAATATTTTCTTAGATTAATTTGAACAAATTTCATGAATAATCAAACATTAGATATTTACAAAAATAATTTTTTGTATTAATTTTCAGCATAATATTTTTGCAATTTTCGCAATAATTGATGACACAAAAATAAAATTTATGATTATTTTTTCCTTCGGCGAAAATGAATGCATTTCTATTTATTTCTCAAAAAAATATTCTACATTTTTAAAGTCATTTTTCTTTCTTTAATTAGAAAACACAATTAGGGAATCTATTATTAGAAAAATAAACCTTTTACTTTTATCCAATTTCTTCATTAAATTTCTTTGTTTTACAATCTTCAAACAAAAAAGCGTTTCTTTAAGACTTTAATTCTTTCCCCGTACATTTTGTTTTCTTCTTTGGAACATTTAAATTTGTTTTCCTTACGTTGGATTTTAGAAGCAGTTTTTGTTTTTAATAGAACCCCAATAAATTTCTTTATTCAAGCATAAGGGTTTTTTAATTAAATGTGCATAGGAAAAGTGCAGAAAGTTTTAAAAGCTTTAAAACTTTCGGTAATAAAAAAATGTATATATATAAATATATAATAACAAATTTCACAATTTTTTTTTTCTTTTTTAAGATCAAATATATATATATATATATATATGCATATTTTTGATCTTAAAAAAAAAAAAAAAAAAAAAAATGTATCACAATCACATTTTGTCATGATATAATTGAATATTATAAAAGATATATGACTACATTATGTGTTCAATACAACTTACATGAATTAAGGAACAAATAAAAATATTCAAAACTATATATATATACACAGTCCAGTCACATTAATGTGACCACCTGTCAAAAGCCAGAATATACACTCCTGTTTATTCTGGCTTTAAGTGGAGCGGTTTTGTTTCTTTCTAATGCAGCTGGCAAATAGACGGCGATCATTTTATGCCATAAGGGTTGTACTGACGTTACTCACATTGCACTACCCAGGGGACGCATGCAACTTGAAGATAAGCCACGGTCGCGGTGTAGCGATGCCCCCGCAACGATCTACGATCCTATTAGGACCGGAATCTACGGTTTAAAGTGGATTTCGAACCACTACAAACAACCATGGCAACGCCGGGATTTCAACCCGATACCTGTGGTACCGAGCGTCAGAGCGCTAACCACACGGCCACCAGTCCCCTTAAGTGGAGTGTGGAATGTGGTATTTAAGTGATATTAAGTGGAATTCTCTATATACACTCCACTGCAATGTGCTGCCACCTGCCTTTTCTGATTGGTTATTTCACTTTGACGTCGAACGTAGGTGGTGATCACATTAATGTGATTGGACTGTGTATTATGTAGTTAACCGATTTTGGGAACAATATGTAACCAATTGATCAATCAGATTCAAGCTAAACATTATACAGTTATTTTTGACAATAACCATTTAAAATTTCTATTCATAAATTTTTCTTCTAATTATGTACATCTCTCTATTATTTCTCCTTTAAGTTCTAGCATTATGTTTGGAGCAGAGTTGATTAGGTTTCCAGAAAACTCGACTTTCAACCCATCTGAAAGGTATCATTATTTCCGCTCAAATTACCTAGCCATATGTCAAAACAAGATCTCCTGACAGATAATGCATTTAGCATACTTCCTGTTTACGCATCCTAATGATAAGCGATTCTATTCTGCTCAATTAAAGTAATTAAAATGTGTAAAGACAGTCCATTCATCTTCGTAATGCGGAACCCATCACAGAGACGTGGAAATTACCGCGGGTACTTATGCGTGAAACGAAAAAGCAGCGCGCGGAATTACTTCCTCTGATTCCACAAACGAGTACATAATTGAATGATGATCCATATTTTGGGTTTGGAATCTAAAACCGTAGATCAAATTAAATGATTAGATAAATGGAGTTAAATTAAATAATCAGTTGAATTCCCGATCAAAAGATTTAATTAGCCAGCCATCGTGGATGCTGAAAGGCTTATATCCATTATTTAGTAGTTTGTAAGATCAAATTGATTTCTCATCATAAGATTGATTGCAGAATCAAATTAAATCGACATCTTGTTAATATTCATCGTAGGCAAGAATCCCTGTATATAAAATCAAAGGTACATTTTTTTTTTATAGAAATGAATACAATCCATTATTTTTACATATAATAACACTTTACTTTTTCTATAATGATTAAGATTCTTCTATTGAAATATAATATAAGTACACTCATTTTATAAACATATTTTTTGTTGCTAAATAGCATATTAAAATAAACAAGCCTGTCAGAAATTTCAGTATATAATTTAAACGATTTTGTAAACAATAAAATAATAGTTCAATCAGTGTCATGCCAAACAATATTAAAGTTATTTATGTTGTTTTAATTATATTGTGTTGTTATTAATTAACAAATTAGAGGAGGTTATTGCTGAATGATTATAGATTAAAATACAACAAGGCTGCATTAAGAAATTTCCATCAGTATATATCATGTATTTAAATGATTCTGTGTACAGTAGATGATTATACCAATTGTATTTCAATAGATATCAAGCAATTAAACAATTCTGGAAATAAAGAATCATGTTAAGACATGCAATATTAAAAGTTATTTATGTTGTTTCAATCAAATTATATTGTTAATATTAACAAATTATGAGATTTTTTGCTAAATAATGCATTAAAATGCGCTGGACTATTAGAAATTTCAGTATATATTATGTAATTAACCGAATTTGGGTACAATATGTAACCAATTGATCAATCAGATTGAAGCTAAACAATGTACTGTTATTTTGACAATAACCATTTAAAATTTATCTATTCATAAATTTTTCTTCTAATTATGTACATCTCCCTATTGTTTCTCCTTTAAATTCCAACATTATGTTTGGAGCAGAGTTGATTAGGTTTCCAGAAATCTCGACTTTCATCCCATCTGAAAGGTATCATTATTTCCGCTCAAATTACCTAGCCATATGTCAAAACAAGATCTCCTGACAGATAATGCATTTAGCATACTTCCTGTTTACGCATCCTAATGATAAGCGATTCTATTCTGCTCAATTAAAGTAATTAAAATGTGTAAAGACAGTCCATTCATCTTCGCAATGCGGAACCCATCACAGAGACGCGTGGAAATTACCGCGGGTACTTATGCGTGAAACGAAAAGCAGCGCCCGGAATTACTTCCTCTGATTCCATAAACGAGTACATAATTGAATGATGATCCATATTTTGGGTCTGGAATCTAAAACCGTAGATCAAATTAAATGATTAGATAAATGGAGTTAAATTAAATAATCAGTTGAATTTTCGATCAAAAGATTTAATTAGCAAGCGATCGTGGATGCTGAAAGGCTTATATGCATTATTTAGTAGTGTGCAAGATCAAAGGGATCTCTCAACATAAGATTGATTGTAGAATAAAATTAAATCGACATCTTGTTAATATTCATCGTAGGTAAGAATCCCTGTATACAATGAATGGTACATAGATCTTTTATAGAAATCAATACAATCCATTATTTTTACGTTTAATAAAAACTACACTTTCCTTTTTCTATAATGACTAAGATTCTTCTATTAAAATATAATATAAGTATAATCATTTTATAAACATTTTTTTGTTGCTAAATAGCATATTACAATAAACAAGCCTGTCAGAAATTTCAGTAGATATCATGTATTTAAACGATTTTGTAAACAATAAGTTACTAATAGTTCAATCAGTGTCATGCCGAACAATATTAAAGTTATTTGTGTTGTTTTAATTATATTGTGTTGTTATTAACTAACAAATTAGAGGAGGTTATTGCTGAATGCCAATTAGAAATTTCAGTATTTATAATGTATTTAAACGAATTTGGGTGCAATAAGTAATCAATTGTTCCATCAGATTCCTGCTAAGAAATACTAAAGTTATTTGTATTGTTTTAATTAAAGTATGTTATTATTAGTTAACAAATTAAATGAGGTTGTTGCTAAATAATATACTAAATTACAGAAGCCTGTTAGAAATTTCAATAGATATCATGCGATTAAACAATTCTGGAAATAATGAATAATCAGTTGTTCCATCAGAAACATGCTGCACAATAATAAAGTTATTTACGTTGTTTTCATTAAATTATGTTTTTGAATATTAACAAATTAGATGAGGCTGTTGCTAAACAATATATTAAAATACACAAGCTTGTTAGAAATTTTAGTAGATATCATGTATTTAAACGATTTTGTAAACAATATGTAACCAATTGATCAATCAGATTCAAGCTAAACATTATACAGTTATTTTTGACAATAACCATTTAAAATTTCTATTCATACATTTTTCTTCTAATTATGTACATCTCCCTATTATTTCTCCTTTAAATTCTAGCATTATGTTTGGAGCAGAGTTGATTAGGTTTCCAGAAATCTCGACTTTCAACCCATCTGAAACGTATCATTATTTCCGCTCAAATTACCTAGCCATATGTCAAAACAAGATCTCCTGGCAGATAATGCATTTAGCATACTTCCTGTTTACGCATCCTAATGATAAGCGATTCTATTCTGCTCAATTAAAGTAATTAAAATGTGTAAAGACAGTCCATTCATCTTCGTAATGCGGAACCCATCACAGAGACGCGTGGAAATTACCGCGGGTACTTATGCGTGAAACGAAAAAGCAGCGCGCGGAATTACTTCCTATGATTCCATAAACGAGAACATAATTGAATGATGATCCATATTTTGGGTCTGGAATCTAAAACCGTAGATCAAATTAAATGATTAGATAAATGGAGTTAAATTAAATAATCAGTTGAATTTTCGATCAAAAGATTTAATTAGCAAGCGATAGCGGATGCTGAAAGGCTTATATGCATTATTTAGTAGTGTGTAGGATCAAAGGGATCTCTCATCATAAGATTGATTGTAGAAAAAAATTAAATCGACATCTTATTAATATTCATCGTAGGTAAGAATCCCTGTATATGGAATGAATGGTGCATTTATATTTTGAAAAAATCAATACAATCCATCCTTTTTGCATTTAATAGTTTGCACTTTGCTTTTTCTATATTGACTTGGATACTTCTATTGAAATGCGTCATAAGTATAATCTTTTATTGAACATATTGAGCAAATTTTCTAATATATCGATATCTTAATCCAATAAATAGCAATAATAGTGTTTTAACTTGAATTATTTATATTTCAATTATAAAAATAATATATAAATATCTTAATTATTTTAGATATATATATATCTTAATATAAAAATATAACATCTTAAATTGAACTATATTAAATTAAAATATGTGTGCATGAACCAAAACAGAACAAAAATTAAGAAGTTTCTAGTTTAATTTTGTGATTGAAATATAAACATCTTAATTTTAGAAATTACTTATAACTATCACTTTTAATTTATCTTTAAAGGATTACATTGAAAATTAAAAGTTTGTGAAGGCACTTCTGCATTGATGCAACAGACCCATGATAGGCTAAGGCTGGTGTTCACGTCCGAACCATATCTTCAAGTTGCACGGGCCCCCTGGGTAATGATGAATGAGTAACAAAGGTGCTGGACTTGTTCATGGCATAAAAGATAAATTGTCTTTGTATTTCCAGTTGCATTAGAACAACAACATATAATATAAATGTACATAAAAATGTATTTAATATTGTGAAAGATTTAGTGAGGAAAAAGAAGGAAAATAAAATAAATCAATTCATATTTATCTTTGAAATTAGAATAAAATTGAACATATAGGATTCTGACATCCAAATAGATTCTAAATTTTATTTTAATGGTTTTAAAAGCTAAATAATTGCTCATAATTATTTTTATCATGAATTATTAATTTTAATAAATAAGAAGAAAGTTCAGAATGATACAACACAAATATGTGAAAAGAAAATTATTCGTTTTAATCTTATTTTCATTGTATGCATTTTAAACCTGAAGTAATTTAATCTTGAAAAATATGTTAACAAAAAGATATCAATCTAAACATAAATTATATTATTGATCATTTTACAGAACTAACAAAGCAAAATATAAAAAATGGGGATCATGATAATGATTAGATTCTATTATGCCTCTAAAACTGCAGGAATTTTTGAAAATATTGACAATATACTGCCGCCAAATTTAAATCACTCCTTTTATATAATAATAAGTTAATAGTTTATATATAAACTTTATGTTAATTGCTTATTAAAATACATAAAATTTTTGAATTCATATTCATGCTTATTAAGTATTTAACTTATTCCAGATGTACATTGAATACAAACAACTTATAAAAAAAAGATGTAGTCTATGTAAAAACATTTATTTTCAATAAATAAAATGATTATAAAATATTAAAATGATACAAAATATACAATTAGATACGCCTTTGACATTTAATTTTATATTTAATTATGATAATTATCTTTATTCCTTCGATTAAGAAATATAAACAAAAAAAAAACAATTTTTGAAACATTGGTTGAGTTTAATTTAAATCAAACAAATTTAATCTAAGTATGGTCACCTAAGACAAGCAAAACAGTTCTTAAAAAATTGAAATTCAGCTACATATGATTTCTTGACTTCTTTATCAACTATCGCACAAAATTAAAATATAAATAGTTTAATTTAATTAATTACAAATATAACACCTTATTTTAACTATTTATATCATAATTATAAAATTCAGATAAAAATCTTTTATTTTTTACAATGTTAATATCTTAATTTTTAATTTTAAGTATAGAAAAATTTGTATTATATGTATTTTATTTATGAAATTGATACAAACCCTCAATTCTAGAAATTACTCCTAACCATCATTTTTTAAATTTATTATTTATTTATAAACATCATTAATGCAAAAAGTAAGTGTTTTTAAATCAAATTTGATATTTTGTTTTTGTTTTACGAGAGAATTGCATTTTTAACTTTTCTTCATAGTGACTACTTTATAGAAATTCCATAATGTATACTTTTAAATGAAGCTTTCAAGTCATTACATCTTTAGAAAATGGAGCTGTTAATTGATTTGCCGATTCCGTTGAATCTTAAACAGTTTCCAATAGTTTCTATTTAAGTGAGGGTGCTCTTCAAGAAATTCAATATTTTCTTCTAATGTGTGTCTGAATTTTTGAAACTTCAAATTTCATTTTTGTCCCTGACCATTAATATAAATACAGGCGTTTATAGTCGTTAAAATTAAGCGTTTTTTATCGATTATTGATGTCATAATAATAAAAACACTCTTTAGGAAGAGTTTTGCACCAACATTGTAGAACAAAAGGATGCTGTTAATGAGGTTTTAATTTTCTTTGAGTATAAGTGTTTTATTTGCCAGCTAATTTAATATTATCTGATTCATATGAAATAAACTTCTTTAATTGAAGAATTATTTGTGCTCTTATTATATTTTGCAATAAATATTTCAAATAGGCCGTACGAACTCATACAAATACGAAAATTTATAGTATTCAAAGACTAACCTAGAGGGCATGGATTAATCTTTTTTCAGTTTTTGAAACTATATTGACTTGATGAATAAATA